>CM053748.1:3856954-4100941 GCA_028658305.1 Pachyuromys duprasi | reverse complement strand
TGTCTTAGCCCCCCCCCCTCCCCAATCATTGTCTACAGTTTTAGGTTGCCTTACTACACATTCTCTAAGGTTATGAAGTCACTTTTTATTTTCTGGACAATAGTTACACATCAAGACTGTATTCAAGCCGGGCCCCGTGGTGCATGCCTGTAATTCAAGCACTCTGGGAGGTAGAGGCAGACAGATCGCTGTGCATTTGAGGCCAGAGTGGTCTACAGAGAGTCCAGGACAACCAAGGCTACACAAAAGAACCCTCCCACTCCACCCTACCCCACCCCACCTTAAAAAAAAGAAAAAGAAGACTGTATTTAACATCTTTGGTTCCTTGCTTTAGGGAGGTCAGTTGCTGAAAGTCTTTCTTACTATGTAGCCCAGGTTGTTCTTTGACTTTCAATCCTCCTGCCTCAGCCTCCTGAGTGTTGAGATTGAAGGCAAGCACACCAAAGCTTGGCCTTTGATTCCAGTTTCACTGGGCTTTTCCTGAGTCACATTGGTGGAGACCTTGGGTGAGTCAGCTATTGCTGATTCGGGCTCAGAAAACAGCTGAAGGTGAAGGTCTCAGGGCTGACTGTATTTGCTACCCTTTCCCTGGCCTTCTGTTTCTCCTTTTCACTCCCTGGAAGGCAAGCCACAGAAATTAGACTTCTTCCCCCAGGCAGATTATAGAAGCCACTAAACTCAAACTCTCTGCGGTCCTCATGTTTCAACCTACTGGGTGTTGGGATTATAGGAATGCACCATTAGGCTGAGCCCTAAATTGATGCTTTTGAAGGAATGTGAAGATGGCCTTGCTTCTCACCTTTTTCAGGAATGAAACCACATTCATTCCTGCCCAGCAGCCCCTGGCCTTCTGCAGACAGAATTGGCTATTTACCTTTTGTTTTGCCCCATATCTGTCAAGAGGGTTCCTTGGTGAGATTACTAGAGCTGTTGTGTAGACTTCTGCCCATTCCAGTCAACACATTCTCACAGCAGAGCTTAGATTCTCTTCTCATTCTGGGAAGTCACAGCTGCTTACAGCACTGGATGGTTCCAGGCTGCCATTGTGGCTTGGGAGTGGTGATCATGCAGCTTGTAATTTTTAGCAAACATTGAGACCACTTTTACTTAATGTGAGACATGGACCACATGCTCATTTTCCAACTGAAATGGCTTCAAAATAGTGAGTGGAAGGAGAATGCACTTAAAGCGACTATTCTGACACTCCTAGCTTCATTTCCTTGATGTCTGAAAATGAATGTCTAATTCTCTCTTAGCTGTTAGTAGCCCTCCCCCCCCCCCACCTGTCCAGCCCAGCGTCACTCAGCTCCATTCACAAGCACATCTCTTTGCTAGCCTCAGGCCCTGTGAAACTGCACATTGAAAGTATCCTGTCCTTTGCCACCTCCCTGAAGAGTAAGCTTTCTCATCATGATTCCAGAGCCTAGATTAAACCACGTGACATTTATTTTTTTTTTTCCAAGAACTATCAAGGACAGTGGTTTGATCTGACCAAGAAGGCACATCAAAGTGACAGAACACCAGGCCTGGAGGTGTTGCTCAGTGGTCAGGCTCTAGGTTCCATCCTTCACAACATAAAACAAAACAAATAACTACTAGACCATGGTGACCAATGGTGGTTTTGAGAGTGCCCCAGTACTGCTTCATGCTCAAGGAAAAAAGTTAATGATAAAACCAGTTGATATTGCTTCTTCCTTTTTTTGTTTTTGTTTTCTCATGACAGGGTTTCTCTGTGTGTAGCCTGGCTGTCCTGGAATCGCTCTGTAGACCAGGCTGGCCTTGATCAGAGATCTGCCTGCCTCTGCCTCGTGAGTGCTGGGACTAAAGGTGTGCGCCACCACCACCCAGCTTGATACATTTCTTCTTAAACGATGGCAATCTACATATCCTTGCTAAAAGCCTCTCTGGAGGGCTGAACAAGGACTGAACAACATGTTCAAAAGGGCACAAACACCCCTGTGTCATTGAACGCCGCCCCCTCACACCCAGAATCACTAAGGTGCATGAGCGATTAATCACGTCGAAGAGACAAGTTCACCTAAGCAAGGTGGATGGTTGGGAGACAGGAGGAAATGCTTGTGATCAGTCATTCTGTTGGCAGTGGCTCTGCTAGTCACAGTTGTGGTTATTGGTTTTTGACAAGTGAATTTAGTTGGGTAACATTGTTCTGGGCAAGTCCTTAAGAATCAGACCTCCATTCTTGACTCTTATCTCCATCAAGATGGACTCCAGTCTAAGAGTGTATCATGGGGGTGGGTGAGGGTGGACAAGATGAGTTCAATTTCTATACTACAAATAAATTAGTTAGGAGGGAAACAAATAAATTCAACTTTATTGAATGCCTATTCATCATTCCCTGGGTGCTTGCCATCTCTTCATGCCCTGTGGAAACTACAGATCATGCAAAAGCTCTGTGGTTCTCTTACTCTGCCCCTGACCTTGGGAAACAAAGCTGAAGAGGGTCGCAGAGCCGGACAAACAGCTCTAGCACACACAGCAGCCCAGCAGTCTTCACAAGGAACCCCAGTGCTCCTCTGACAATTCCCTCTTTCATTTCTCGGATTGATTTTGCTGCAGCATAGACCACTCAGAAGCACAGTGCCTTCGAACAACCATTTCATTATCTCCCTTAGTGCTGCTGGCCAGCCAGGCTCAGCTGGGAACTCGGGATTTCTCACAGAGTTGATTGGCTCAAATGCTGACTGGACCACAAGTCCAAGATGACTTCTTTGCTCATGCATGGCCTCTCAGAAGCCAGAATGGCTAGAACAGGCAGCGCTGAACAGGCTCCGTTCTTCGGAGGCCTCCTCACAGTGCTGGGTGCTTAAGACATCTCATCAGGTGAATGGCTTCTCCTGGGAGCAGCTATTCTAAATTTGCCACATTAATCTAGTTCAATAAAAGATTGGGGTTTTTTTTGTTTGGTTTTAAGTCTAGAAAGAAAAAAGCTCTGACAAATACAAACTGTTAGTATTTGTATAAAAATAATGCCACACACACAACAGGAACAGGCATAATAATGAAAGAGGTTTATTGGGTGGAGATGGAGAGTGAGACAGAGAGACGGAGAGACATGGTGGTGGGGGGGGGGTGCCCCGACAGGGGGAAAGGAAGAGCAAAAAAGGAGGAGACCAAGAGAGTAAGAGAGCAACAATATGGTAGGTTGGTCCTTTTATGGAACAGCTAAACCATGCCTGCCAGGTGCAACTACCTGGCGGGTGACACATGATGACACCATAGGTTACTAAACAATCCGGAAGCAGGCTGCCTAAATACTAACACAAACTAAGGGATATTTTGATTCTAAAGCAGCGTTGGGACCTATTCAAGGACATGTCAGCATCTTCTGCCCTTTCCTACATCTCAAAACACATTTAAGTACACAATAAAGATTTACCCCAAACCTAGCACAAGTGTTTAACCCCAGCAGTTGGGAGATGGAGGTAAAAGGATCAGGAGTTCAAGGCCAGCTTGGGCTCCGAAAGAATCTGTCTCAAAAACAAACAAGCAAAACAATGTTTATCACCTATGCCTTGTATCATTCACATCTATTCTTTTGTTTTCTAAAATGGACCTGTTACATACCAGAGTTTGTAACAATACTTCTTAAAATATACAAACTTGTCTGGGAGGTTGTATCATTGTTCCCAGCAATTCAATCTCAGTCAAGCGCTTTGTATCTACAGGCTTAAGAACTGTTCCGGCCTGTAATCCCAGCACTCTGGGAGGCAGAGGCAGGAAGATCTATGTGAGTTTGAGGCCAGCCTGGTTTACAAAGTGAGTCCAGGACAGCCAAGGCTACACAGAGAAACTCTGTCTCAAAGAAAAAACAAACAACTGTTCTGGCTTAAGATCTTTCAGGAGAGACTGCATTCAAGATGGCTGCCAGGTATGTAGCTACCTCTATCTCTGCTAGGGTTGGGAGAGTCATCTCCAAGATGGATCCTAGTGGAGGAACCTTCAGATCTTCTTTCTGGCTAACCTCACCACGGACTTTTCACTACTCTTTTGTCATGGTTGCTGCCTTCTTCTAAGAGTACAAAATCCAGAGAAAGCAAGTGAAATGGCACTGTGGATTTTGTAGTCTAGTCTTGGAAGCCATCCCATATCATTTGCACAGTGTCCTATTGGTCACATAAATCAGCTGTAGTCGGTGAAAAGAGATAACATAGGGAGAGATGGTTGAGTGACTGGGCTAGTCCAGAGGAGATAGAGAATATTTGGGAATGGGGGAGTATGCTGCAGGGACGTAGTGTTAGATCCAAGGGCAGTCAGAAAAAGGCAAGTGCGGATTCAGCTCCTGGGCCTGGGTAAACAGTGGAACAAGTCAACAGACTGCAGCCCCTGGCATAGCTGCAGAAGATAAGTGAAAACAGGAACAATGATCCAGATTCTTCCTTTTTCAGTTATTCTTGCGTGAACAATAGAAGCAAGCTATCCATGCTCTTAAAAGGTCATTTTTCAACTATATTGGTTGACCTACAACAAGAATATCTCTTTTGAAATATTAATTGATTTTTATGATGATAGGAAGATATTTTCAACTTCTAACAAGAAATCAGGGTCACCAGAATGCTATCAACAAGGACATAGCCAGGAAGCTCACGTGTGCCAATATCATTACGAGTTAACTTTACAGAACAATCATGTCCAGGTTTCGTGCTGAGTTCAAAGGAGATAATTTTCTAGTAAGCTCTAATTGAAAACTAAAGCAAAGTGGACTTTGTGATCAAAACAGGAAGGGAACACCAGGTTGCAAGCTGACAATAACCTTAGAGCTTTGTTCTTTCACAACATGGAGGGAAGCAAAAGGCCTTAAAGGACTTTCATCTGAGCCTGAGCTTTTGGAAGCGTGCCCTCTCTATTCAGTCTCCACTTCCCTCTGGCTGGCTCTTCCCTGTCGCCTCATTGGATCTGCTTTCATCACAGGCAGCAAGGACGTCTGTGTTGCCCAACCCCATGCCTGTTTCTGTGTTTTCTAATCTAAGCAATGCCAACCAGTGGATCACCCACTGTTTCTGGAAATGTTGTTCTCCTAGTACCAGGAATGTCCCTTTCTCACTGTTTGCCGTACCCGTGGCTATCTATCAGCCACTATCAGCCACTCTCAGCCTCTGGATGTTGAGAATTTTGAGCACTGTAATCATATCTGTGCTCCTCTGTGTGATCATATCCAGTTCAACAGCTTTGATGCCGTCACGTGCCACATGCTGAGATATCTGTCCTAGCCCTGATCTTTCCTGCAGCTTGAGATTGCTAGATCCAAACTGCCTTGTTGTCGTTCTCACTGGGGAGTCCTCAGCTCTCCAGATGTGCTGCCTGTGCTCTTGTTCCTTGCCATCCAAACCTGTTTCTCCATCCTGAGCCTTACCTGTCTTTAAACAGCACCATCTCTCCTTCAGTGGCCAAAGCTGGGTTTGTCTTCCCCACACTCTCTGCCCTCTGTACATTCATGACGCTGTCTTTTCTGTCTCCAAAGCCCACCATAAACATGACCGTGTCTATTACTGCCCATCTCTTTCTCTGGCCCACCTACTCTTTCTGCTTGTTTGTTTGTTTTGAGACAAGGTTTCTCCAGACAGGTTTCAACACAGAGTTCAAGGACAGCCTCATCAACATAGCAAGCTGCCCCGGGCTACATAGTGAGAATTCTTCAGATTTTAATTTCTAAAAGTTATGCATGCATGTCTGTGTATATGAGTGCTGGTACCCACGGGGACCAAAGGCATTGGAACCCCTGGAGAGGAAGCTGCAAGCATCTGTGAGCCACCGGATGTGGGTACTGGGGGCCTTCTACAAGTGCTCTTACCTACTCAGTTTTCTCCAGTTCCAGAATTCTGTCCACCTCCCCAAACTCATTTCAGGTCATTGTCTTGGGCTTACAGTGCCAGTCTTGGTCAGCCAAAGGGTCTCTGCATCGGCTGCTCTGTCTTCCTAAGAACTCTCCCCCTGTGCTTTCTCTTCCTTTGGGTCTCAGCTCACTACTCATTCAGAGCAGCCTCTCATGTTCCTCCCATCTGAAAGAAGTCACTCTCTTTATGACTTGACTCTTCTCTTTCCATCACAACAGTAAATCCCACAGTCCTAAGGCTAGCCCATTTTTCCTACAGATGAGCAAAGTGGGTCTCTTAAGGGATTGTGTTAGGTCTGACAAAAATGAAAAGCTGCATGCCTCTTTCCTACCTGGAGGTATTCTGCATGTAATTGACTATGTACAACTGCACTCAAACCTAAACACTGATGAGCATTCGACACTAACAATGAGAATGCTCTTGAGACCCTTTTGGTGAAAAGTGGTTGGCTACCCAGTTCCTGTTTTGCTGTAGGCTGGGCCCTCTGTGACACACACAGCTGTACTCAACTGAGCATGTAGACACTGGAAGAATTTTCTCACGGTAAGCCTTGCTTCCTGTGTTTCTCACTAGAGTTTATTGTTATTCTCTTTTTCTCCTTCTCTAAGACCAGGGTCCCAGGAGATGGACATTGGAGCAAGAGGAAGATTAGAAGTCAACTTAAATGCCGTGTGAGTGCAGGAATGAGACTCAGATTAGGTTCTGGCACTTTGAAATTCTTACATTTCTGGGAAAGCCAACATTTGTAAGCCGTGCAAGGTTTTCAAGCCGCGCCAGTGCAGCAAGCATCTCATTTCGGGTTTGGGGAGGCATTCAGAGCCCATTCAGACCCTTTGTCATATATATTGAGCTGACAACAGATCCAATAATTGTGCTCTTTAGGTTTGTTGCTTGCTTTTTGTGTCTTGCGTATCTTGCTTGCAGCCTAGACTGGCCTGAAAGTTCAAATGCTCATGCTCCAATCTTCCAGGGACTGTGATCACAGCCATGCACCGTATACCTGCCATAGTTATGCTTTAGAAGCCACTTGGCTTGATTAATAGCCAGGTTTTCAGCAGAACTGAAATACACTGGTCTGTCTTCCTTACTCCCAGCATTCAGAAAAGCACATGTCTCCTTTGAACAGGGGACCCCCAGAAAACCATTCTTCAAGAAAACAAAAATATTTCATGTGTGTCAATATAATCTGAGGAGCTGGGCTTGCAGCTCTGAGTGCTTGCCTATCATACTCAGGAACTCAGGTTTGATTCCCAGAGCTGGGAAGAGTAAGAAATAAAGTCATGAAGCCATGAGTGGGCAGTTAGAGTTCTTTAGGAAGAACTGCATGTTTCGAGGAACAGAGCAGTGTCAGCAGAGCGTTTTTTTTCATACAAAAAAAGAACGCGAGTCGCCAGACACCACAAGGTCAGAGTTCCCAAGCTCCCATGTCCTTGAGGAATGCTGGGAAGGAAGTGAGTCCTGTTTACATCAATTTCTCTCAGGAAGAAAGCTTAGTGTAGAGCTAAAATCCTGTTTGTGCTTTCTCCTGCTATCTTCATGAAGTTTTTTTCAGGACTCAGTGGGAAAGTCACACTAACACCAAAAGAAACATTGGTACTATTGTCGTTATTAGTTTGTGGTATGGAGGGTTAACACAGGCCTAAGCAATGCTCTTCCACTGAGCTACACATCAGCCCAGAAACTTTAATTTCTTCCCCCACCCCCTGTATGTGAGGGGGCGGGTATGTGTGTGTCATTCTTTTTGAACAAGGTCTTACTATGTATCCATGGCTGACCTGGAACTTGAAATATAGAGCAGGCTAGCCTCAAACTCACAGAGATTTACCTGCTTCTGTCTATCCAGTGCTGGGATTAAAGGTGTTTGCCACTATACCTTGTCTGAAAATTTAATTTTAATTTTAGCCATAAAGGCCAAATTACTGGGTAAGAGATTTTCCTAAACCAGCTAAGCAGACTATATCTGTCAGACTTTTTTTTTCTACATTGTGAGAAGAATTATATTATAGGTGATAGAAGCTTCCACTTACCCCCTCCCCTTCCCAGTTCTTCCTCTTCCTCTTCATCATTTTAGTTTTATAGGGCAGGGTCTGAGCCCATGCTGCCCATAAACCTATGACATCCTCTCGTCTTGGCGTCCTGAGTGGTGACAGACATGAGGTACTTCACTGCCTTTTGTCCCACTTAACTTCTCTGTGGTACATTACATCAGACCCATCTCTAACTTGGAGCATCTGGTAAGCTTCAGAAAGAAGTTACAAAATGCCACGAGACACAAACACAGCTCTCCTTCTGTTACCCCACAGTGGAGACGGGAAGCCTGCCACACGCTGTGAGTCAACCAGATTGGCCAACCCCAGAATCTCACCGTCTTTAATCGTGTCCTGTTGGAATGGGCCTGCTCCAAGTGTTTCCACCATTGGGAAAGTAAAGCAAGATCCCTGATGCAAATGTTCCCGAGCTGGGAGGACCGTAGAGGACTCGGCGTCCTCCTTCTTCTTCCCTTTCTTCTTGACAGAATTAGAGTGTTTTTAAAAGATATGAATATAGATTTTAAGCCTGAGGGTTAGGAGAAAGACATTCAGGAAGAAACCGAGACACACCCGAGAATGTGGGTGTGGGCTCCTTAAAAGGCCTCTCTAATACATTTTATAAAAAAAAAGGAAAAAAGAAAAATCACATCACTGACTACTCTTTAATTTTGGAGTTGATAAACAGATTAGAATCTTTCCACCTTTGGAGCTGGAGAGAGGACTCACTGGTTAGGAACACCGGCTGCTCTTCCAGAGGACCCGGATTTGATTACCAGCACCCATATGGCAACCTATAGTTGTCTATAATGCTAGCTCTAGGGCATCTGACAGCCTTTTCTGGTCTGCAGGGGTCCCAAGCACATACATGGTGCATAGACAGACATACAGATGAAATACTCGTATACATAAAATAATTTTTAAAAAAGATTTTACTTTAAAAGATTTTTTCTACATTTTACAATGACTTGATTTGAAAACAATTACCATGTATCCTTTTTCCCCCTTTTCTTTTCTTTTTAGAATGGGTCTTATGTAGCCCAGGTTGGACTCAAAGTGGCTGTGTACCCAGGGATGACCTTGATTTCTGATCTTATTTCTACTTCCCGAGTGCTGGGCTTACATATGTGACTCACCATGGCTGGTATATGTGTTGGTGAGGATTGAATCTAGGGCCTCACACATGCTAGGCAAGCACCCTACCAACTGAGCCACATCGCTCCTCTTCCACATACATGCTTTAGGCAGGAAATCTGAAAGAAAATTACTTTCCCTCTGCAGCGTCCCTGACAATTACATCATCCCAGACCAGGAAGAAAGCACTGGATGTTGCCTCATGACAACTGTTTATCAGTACGTTAGACATTTAGTCTGTCTCAACTTTCCCTGTGGTGACACTTGTACAGCTTCTCCTTCCCTCTTCTCGTGACAAGGCCACATTGTCAAAACTCTTCCCCTCTTGCTTCATTTGGCTCACCAGCTCTCATGGAAACAAAAACAAAGGAAGAGACAGGCATGCCGGTGAATGTCTCAGAAGCTCAAGGCTCTGGCTACCCAGCAAGCTAGCCTGGGCTACATGAGACCCTATGTTAATATCTTTTTTAAATAACTGTAATTTTATTAAAAAAAAAAAACAGTGGGGAGGAAGGGGAGGAAGCGAGAGGGAAGTGTGCGAGAGCAATAGCAGAGTCCTCTAAGGTCCTCCCCGCGCCCCACAGATGTGGGAGAGGTACACACCCGTAATCCCAGCACGTGGAAACAGAGGTGTGAGACCATGAGTTCGAGGCTAGTCCGAGCTGAGCAGCAGGTTTACGGCTAGCCTAGGCTGCATACAGACCCTGTCTTTTCAAATACTTTTTTACAGCGTTATCCCTGGTATCTCCTTTCTGGTTTGTTTGTTGTTTGTTTGTTTTCCATCTTGGTGGTCCTATAGGCAGACGCTGTCAATTCATTCCTCTCCATCAGGGTTTGTTCTCTCCTGCCTGGGACTGGAAAGATGGCTCAGCATTTAAGATCAAGCTGCTCTCCCTTCGGGCCTAAGTTCAGTTCCCAACACCCGCGTCAGGCCGCCCACGATTGCCCCGAACGCCAAGCTCCAGGAGGATCCGTTACCTTTGGCTTCCACAGGCACATGCCTTTAGTCACAAACAGACACAGCTGTAATTAACAACATCAAAGTCTTTTTAAAAGCCACAGACTGAACGCCAACCCTTGTTCAAAGAGCTTGGGCTGGAGTTCTGATCCATTTCTCCCTGAGCAGCACATCCTGTGAAACTGCTGTCTGACACGCAGCCCACGGTACAGTCCTTTCCAGAAAGTTCCGGCCTATGTCCACATTGCAAGGTCGTTCCCTCATTCATTTTCCTCTCTCTCTCTCTCTCTCTCTCTCTCTCTCTCTCTCTCTCTCTCTCTCTCTCTCTCTCTCTCTCTCTCAGACCACCAGGAGACAACTCGACGAAATAGCAAGAGAGCTTTATTACAAGAGCGATCAAACTTGGGACCCAAGTCTCAGTGACACAGCATTAGAGAAGTGGGACCCCAAGTTCTGAGTGAACAGGATTTTTAAAGGAAAAGTGTGAGCAGGGGGTTTTCATGGCAGCAAGCAGGGGGCACAATCCTTGTCCTTACAGAATTGGGTGAAGTTTAGCAGGACGGGGTGACCTTCTCTGAGGCACACAATCACAATGGCTATTTTTCTAAAGCATATCTAAAACATTGGGGAGAATTTTCCCACCCGATTTCTAACTGATTCCCATTGATTATTGCCAGGGGTTTCTCTCTATTTGTTTATGATGCGTTTATTCCGTTATATTTCCTGGAGGCTGTTGCTAGGAGAATTAACTTTGTTTTCTGCCAGGTGTACATTCTGTGCTATTTCCTGGTACCTGAATTCAGCTCCCAGTCAAGATGGCTCTTTATTAAAGTGGAATTATACTCAGGCTAACTTAAACTCTTCATCTTTCTCTCGCTCTCTTTCTCTCTTTTTTTGAGACAGGGTTTCTCTGTGTAGCCCTGGCTGTCCTGGAACTCACTCTGTAGACCAGGCTGGCCTCAAACTCACAGAAATCTGTTTGCCTCTGCCTCCCTGAGTGCTGGGATTACAGATGTGCACCCCCACCCCCAGCAGCATCTCAGATTTTAAATTAAAGTCTTTGCTTTGCGTTTTTTTCTTTCTCCTTAAAGAAAGGTTTATGTGTGTGTGCATGTGTGTCTGTCTCTGTGTATGTCCATGTGTGTGCTTGTGTATACATGTGTGTGTATGTGTGTGTGTGTGTGTGTATGTGTGAGGGAGTGTGTGATTGGTGAGCCAGAAGAGGGTGTGGCCTCCACAAAAGCAGTGCATGCTCTTGATCCCTAAACACCTCTTCAGCCAGTGGAATTTACTGTTGTGCAGGGTGAAGGATATGGCTTGGGAAATAACTCCAGGGACTGACAGGTGGGATACATGAAGTTAAAGAGATTCTCCACAGCAGAAAACCATCTGTTGAGGGAACACAGCAAACCGAGTGGGAGACAGCCTCTGAGGGCTGTGTTTCTAGTGGGATGTTAGTGGTTTCTGCAGGTGCGGTCCAGTTTCACTAGCTCCTTTTGTAATTTTTAGTATATGTTTCTAACACCTTCATCAAAATCTAGCTGTCCCTACCTGAATGTGTTTATTTCTTGACCCTCTGTTATGTTCTATGGTCTACATGTCTGTTTTCTCGCCAGTAGCACACTAACTCCATCGTTAGAGCTCTCTAACAGAACTTGAGGTAAGTAAATTAAATCAACCTAGATGTACATAAACAAATAATGTAAGCATGATGCGTGTACCCAATAGAATTCTAGTCAGCCATAAAGGAAAATGAATTTTCTTGAAAATGTGTGCATCTGGATATATTAAGCACAGTAATTTTGACACAGAGAGACAAATACTGCAGACTCTCTCTGTGGAGCCTAGTGTCCGGTTTTGCATGTGTGTACTTGTGTAGGTACAGAATACAAAGCAGGAAAGGAGCCATGAGGAGAGACAGCAGGCTTTAAGGGAAGGTGATAGGGTAAGAGAACACATTTAGAAAGGGGAGTACTAGGATGGAAAGTGGGGGAGGGGATCAGAGGCTGGCCAGGACCTAGAGAAGGATCAACCAAAACAAAGTAGCCTGTACCTGTTACTCTGTATGCTAATCAAAAACCTGAAAACTAACTAAATGCGTACAGATGCTGGGTATGGTTATTCGTGGCTGTGATCTTAGCACTGGGGAAATGACAGAAAGATCTGGTCCAGTCTTAAACCTCCTTCCTCCCTACACAAAAGCACCAGGCAACTTTTAGCTCAGTCTGAATCTAAATATAAAAGGAGGAAATAAAATGTTTTCCAAACACACCCTGTAATTTGCGAAGTTTCCTCCTACTAAAGAATATAGAATTTCACCTTTTTACATAAGAAGCAATCTCTCCTTGATCTGCTTCTCCCTTCCCAGATCAGCTTACACAGACCTCAAGAATATGAAAGAGGTCTGTAATCACACTGTCCTGTTTCTCCACAGCTACTCCCAGCAGCACAAAAAAGACCCGGCCAAAGGGGCTCTCCCAATGGCATGATACAGATGGCTCTAGATGACTGAGAGAAACCAAAATATATGCAGTACATTTGCATATTTGTGTATATGTCTGTGTGTGTGCATGTAGTATGTACATGTGAGTGCATGGTGTATGTGTGTGTGTGTGCATGTGTGAAGGCTACATATCCTGTATACATTCTGTTTCCTGCTTTCTGGAAACAAAAATCTTGTGACTCAAAGCTGGAATCAAAGTGTCTAAATTCAGAGTAAATGACAAGCTATCAAATTCAGCACAAGCTACTCAGCACTCTTAAAATTCACCAGACAGGTTCTCCAGTAATTTGATAGCAATAATAATGGTGCTTAGTGCATAGGCTTGTTAGGTGTCTCCAGTGAATTCACACTTGACACAAAGCTAACATATGACCTGTATGGAAAACATTACCATGGTACCTAGCACATGGGAAGTTTTGATTATTCATTTGTATGAGCCTACCTGCGGTTGTTTTCCTTACAAACAACTCAGAGAATGAGCGGCTGGTGGCAAAGGCCTTATTTGGCTTACACTTCCAGGCACAGTCAACTAACGAGGGAAATCAGGGCAGGAACTCAAAGAGGAGCTGGAAGCAAAAACCATGGAGGAAACATTGCTTGCTTTCTAAGGTACTCACCCAGGAGCACTTGCCCAGGAAATGGTACTGCCCACAGGCTGGCCTACAGCACTTAGCAATCAAGACCCCATAGGCGTGATTGTAGCCCAGTCTGAGCTGGGGAATCTTTCTTCAGTTGAGACTCCCATGTCAGGTGAGTCTAGGCTGTGTCAAGTTGACACTTAAAGCTAACTAGTGCAATGGATTAAAGTTTCAGTTTTTAAATAATACTATAGGGCCAGCGAGATACCTCTGGATAAAGGTGCCTGCCACAAAGCCTGGAGACCTGAATTCAGTCCCTGAGCCCCACATGCTGAAAGGAGAGAAGTAACTGCTGCAAGTTGTTCTCAGATAGCTGTACGTGTTGCCATAGCACCCACACCTACATACACACCCCCCCCAAGTAAATAAACATAAATAAAGAAATACTGCAGCTTAGAAATTATTTGATGGTTTTAGCTCTAGGCCAAAAGTCAAAGGCTTAGTTATAATCCATAAAGAGCTCATGTTCCTTTCAGGAGGCGTTGTTAAAGAAAATATAGTCTCCACTGTGTAAATTAGCCACAGGAGATATGAGAAACATCATAATAAACTACATTCTCGAACATGTTTTCTTCCTTTGAATCAGGGTCTCACATAGTTCAAGCTAGCCTCAAATTGCCTATGAAGCCCAAGCTGGCCTTAAATTCATGATCCTCTTGCTTCTACTACCTCAACGCTGGAATATCAGGCATGTCCTCAAGGCTATTGAGAATACTTTGCCAGGCAGCTCAGGCTGGTCATGAACTCAGAATTCCTGTGACTTCAGCTCCGGAATGCTAAGACTAAAGTCATATGCTATCACAGCCAGCTTCATGCAGCATTTCCCAACTATCTGAGGCCCAGACAGTGATTTAACTAGGACGTTTGAATTTGCCTGAGACACTGAAGTAAAATCATTGAGAAATGCAGAGGGGGCTGGACAAGCGTAATTCAAGCCAGCAGGTCAAGTCTCATGACTGTTTCTTGCCTCTGCTCTGCCATGTTGTCTAATAAGCTTTTCCGGTGGTTTTCTTAGAATATGTGAGTAACTCATGTTCTATCTTCGTTCCTATCCAGGGACAGAAAACAACTTCTGCTTAACCTTTCTGGGTGTCAGGAAAGATTCTCCCATTGTTTCCTGGCCCTAACTCAGAACCAGTATGGTCAGTACTAGAGGAGGAGATAGGCTTTCTCACTCTCTCTCTCTGTCTCTCTCTCTCTCTGTCTCTCTCTCTGTCTGTCTCTCTCTCTCTCTCTCTCTCTCTCTGTCTCTCTTTCTCTCTCTCTCTCTCTCTCTCTTTTACGAGACAGGTTTCTCTGTGCAGCCTTGGCTGTCCTGGAACTCACTGTGTAGACCAGGTTGACCTAACTCAGAGATCTGATTGCCTCTGCCTCCCAGGTGCTGGGATTAAAGGCGTGTGCCACCACTGCCCTGCTTTTTCCTCGTATCTTAAGCAGAAGATCAAATATGAAATAATTCTCCCTAAAGATGAATTGTAAAAAATGGGAAGGTACCTCCTTTGGGAAATGCAGATTTGCATCTTAGAAAGCTCATCCTGAAATAGTCTTTGAAGTACAGGTTCGTTACCGAGAGCCCTGCGGACCAGTGTAGGGGAGGGGGTGGAAGGAGGGGTGGGGCTAAGCAGAAGCTGGACTATGAGGTAGTCTCATCCAGGGCTCCAGCCTTTCAGAGGTGTCTTGACATGAGCGGTGTGTCAGAGAGTGTGAGAGACATCAGGGGCTGAATTCACTTGTCCCTGCACCCTGGTGGCCTAGGTGTAATCTGTGTGACGCTTGAAAAGAAAGAAAGAAGAAAGGGTGGGGGAGAAGGAAGGAAAGAAAGAAGGAAACAAGGGTAGCCCCAAGAAAAGGCTGCTTTTCAAAAACGGCATTCCCCTGCCCACTGATAATATTTCCAGTAACTGGGAGAAAAAAGTTCCCCCAGCCTGAAAAGGGATCTGGGTAGTGTATTAGTAATCAGGAATCAGCTGGAAAAGAGGAAAATTACCCAGGTTTATCCCCCCCAATACTCATCTTGAAACTTCAGCATAGTGAGATGCTGAAAAGTGGGGCCAGGTGAGACCTTAAGAAGGGGCCAAGGATCTGCCCTCAGCTGAGTTCAGTGGTGCATCCTGGGATCCCAGAGCCTGAGAGACAGAGGCAAGCAGATCTCAAATTCAAGCCAGCCTCAGCTAAATATTGAATTTGAGGACAGTATCAGTTATATGAGACCTCTTCTCAAAAAATGAGGGGAGGAGAGAGAGAAAGAGGAGGTGGGGAATGAAGTCTGTCTCTCAAAGGTACGCCACCTCATTTATGTGAGCAGTAAAATGTGGCCCATTGGGTTCCATTCTTCCCTCCTTCCTTTTTTCTTCCTTGTTTTTTTTTCCCTCCTCACACTAGTCCAGGCTAGCCTTGAGTTTCCAATCCTTCTACCAGCCTGACAGCACTGAGACTCACTAGGTTTTCTAGGGAGTAGCTTTCCTCTGAGGCCACAGCACACCCACTCTCCTTGCCACATGATACACCATGCCAACTATGCCGTCTTCTAGTAGGAAGGTCATCAGAGACCAATAGGCAAACCCAGCTCTCCTTTCTTCATAACTTACTGAGTCTCTCGCAATGGCAAACAGACCAAACAAGGTCCAAATTTGAGTTCAGCTCCTTAGAAGCCCATTGCTCTAGCATCTACATTATTGCTAACTACTCTTGTTTCTATACACTTGTTGCTGGAGGGCATTTCTGGAAGGAAAACAGACACAATCTCTAAGTAGCATCTGCTCATCCATGTGTGCTCTACACATGGTGACTCGGAGGGCTGAACCAAGCAGGAAACAATGGCACACCTCACTGGGCAGCTGAGGAGGCAATATCTCCTAAGACTCTCACCAGGGAGCTGTTCACTTTGAACAAATGAGAACAGGAGGAGCTTGGAAAGGTTACAGAGAAGTCACCTCCTTGATGAATGTTTTTGTAAATGGAAAAGACAGCAAGAACAGGCTGTGAAGGAGATGGTTGTGAGGCCGGGTGTGGCCCCGCTCATCGTTAATGTCAGCACTCCACAGGCTGAGAGGAACTCCGAGATCACCGTAGTTTATACAGCAAGTTCCTGGCCAGCCAGGGTTACATAGTGAGACCCTGTTGAGGAGGAGGAAGAGGCTACACAGTGCAGCTGTCGGGCGTGGTGGCACACACCTGTAATCCCAGCATCCAGGGGAGTTAGAGGCAGGCCAGTTTCTGTGAGTTCAAGGCCAGCTTAATCTACAAAAGAAGTCCAGGACCGCCAAGTCTACACAGAGAAACCCTGTCTCAAACAAAACAAAAACAAAACGCCTGAAGTCAAAGAACCATTCCAACTCAACTTTAGAAGACCAGTCCATGGAAGCTGAATCCAACGAACCATTTAATCACATCTGGTTCCTATAGCAACAGTCACACAAACAGCTTTGCTGGACAAGACTGAGGAAAATGGGCTGCGGATGTGAACTATAAACTGCTCTGTTTGGCTCATCAGCACCCTCATCTTGAACATGAGGGACAAATGGTGCAACGCTGCATGTCTCTCCTTCTAAACGCCAGATTTCACAGGGATCTGGTCTCCTTGGTTTTGGTGCAGTGCTCAGGCCTGTGGGAGGAGACACATTGCTTGCACTCTAAGTAGAAAGAAAATCCGTCCAGACAATGCCTCCTCCACCCATGTCACCTGCTAAGAGCCATGGATTTTTCTCCCAGGCAGTAATGCCTTTTTTTCTTCTTTTTCTGTTGGATTCAGATCTGAGCATATTTGTGTTCAAGAACAAAACAGATTTCCTAAGTGCCAGGCTATTTTTAGAGGATCTTGGGAGTGGGAAGAGCTCAGAGTCCACCTAAACTTAGATTCAGTTTTCAGTTCAGTGGCTCTCAGGGATACGGTTTGCACGTGCACAAACATGTCAGGCTGCAGCTCCCAGACTTCCTCTGCCTCAGCTGAGACCTCGAAGATGAGAAAGAGCACTCTTTAGCCTGAACTGAGGGAGAGGGGGTGAGGCGGTGGCTGTTGGCTGCTCTGGAAGTTAGGAGGCACAGGCCTACAGGTGAAGGGGAACTCCTTGGCTGGGAAGAAAAAACTCAGGAGGATAGCATCAGCAGGCGGCAAGGTGAGAGCCTGAGCAGTCGAATAGGCAGGGATTCTGTGGCAACAGGAGTCTGGGCTTTCTCCCAAGAGCAACAGGAAGTCGGTAACTGAGGAAGTCACACAACTAGAGTCGCAGTGTAGAAAAATGACTTTCAGTCTTCATGACCCTGAGACCGTCCTCAGTCAGAGCTCTTCCTTCAGCCCTTCTCTTCCTCTGCTGCACAGCCCATATTCCTCCTAGGTGCCATTGCCTCAGGAATGGCAGCTTCTCTAGTGGGTGACTAGGGAGCTCCATGCTGAGACCAGAGCTCCTCCTTGTTTTGGACTGTAGAGACCTCAGACCCCAAGGCCGAAGCCCTCTCATCCTATGTGGAAACAGGACTTTCAGGCAATGGTTTCTGAGGTCACGAAAGATGAGTTTTCAGCTGGCAGCATCTCTGGCCTGAAGAAGTGAGATAAGGCTCTCTTTACCCATATAAACACCGTGAGGAAAAGCTGTGTAAACACAGAGCAGGAACGTGGCCATCTGTACCCCAGGTCACATGGCACCCTGATCTGACTTCCAACTTCCACAATTCTTGGTTCACCACCTCAGGATACTTTGTTGACTATCCTAGCAGGCTGCATTAAGTCTTTATTACTTTATTTATTATCTGTGCAGGCGCACATGCCTTTGCCCCAGCCATACCCATCCTTAGTCTCACTTTCCACAGCTTCAGATACCAATAGTCAGACAATCAGAGAATATTAAGTGGACATTTTTGGTAATAAATGTTCATATGTTTGGGTGGGCAAGAAGGCTTAGTGGGTAAAAGCACTTGCTGCCAAGCTGATGACCTGAGTCCAGACATGACCTAGGACCCACATGATTGCGAGAACCCTCCATGCTGTTCTCTGACTCCACTCATGCATGGCCTATGCCCGGAGGCACACATGAACAAACTTTACATTAACATTTTCTTTAAGTTGTTTACATCATAGTGTAATGTAATTCCCAGCCATTTCTCATCACCCTACATTAGATGTGAATCAACCCTTTATCCCAGCTATATAAGCTACCTGCCTGTTCGTGTCTTGGTAACCTTCTATTGACTTGTGGACCACAGTGCTTGTGTTCAAGTAACTCTTGTTTTACTTAATAATGTCCTCAAAACACAAGAGCGATGCTGCATGAATGGCAACCAGGACAGGATCACATTGGACAGATTGGCACTGGGACTTGTACAAGAATTACATGGGCTCTTGCTATTCAGACTCAGTTATTACTAGGAGCGCAGAGGAGACAACTGAAGATGCAAATGCTTAAAGTCAGGATGCAGGGCAGGAAGAGATGGCTCAGTGGCTTAATATCAATGATCTGAGTTGACCCCTGGACGTCATGATGGAAGGAGAGAACCAACTCCCAAAGTTGTCCTTTGAACGCCATGTGTATGCCATGATCAGCATACCAATACACAGATACCTGTAGACACACACCAGAAAATGAACGCTGGATTTTTTTATTTGGCAGCCTATGGCTTCTGGGATGACTCACCTGTATAGAATAACTCTAATTAAACTCTCTTATGTTAATATACATAAATGAATATATATGAAGTTTCTGAAATACAGATTTCCATATGGCTTTTTCAAATATCCTTAGAATTAGTCATTCCACCCCCAAACCTCTCCCTTGCCCTATCCTCCCCTCCCTCTTCTTGCCTAAACCTCCCTCACCATTATCCTCCCTTTCCTTTATATAACCTGTGTTCTACTCTCTCTTATCCCTTAAGATTGTTCTCCTCATTCCCCACCAAAGGTCCCTTTCTAGTTTCCTGGATTCTAAATATTCAATGCTAAGATCTACATATGAGTGAGAGCATGTGATATTTGTGTTCCTGAGTGGAGATTACCCCTCTGGAGAATGCTTAACAGGATAATTTTAAGCAGAATGTTGTTATTTCAGTGGACTTTCCTGAGAACAAAGTTATGAGAATTTGATTGTATTAAGGTTCCTAATTCTATCCCCCCACCACCACCTTTTTTGGAGCTTGTGTGTGTCTCACTACATAGCCCTTGATAGATTGCAACTTGCTTAGTAGTCTAGGGTATACCCAAACTTGCAGAGAGCCTCTTAAGTGCTCAATCAGTAAATAAATCATCACACCCAGGAAGGTCCTAATTCTCTATCCCCCTCCTTACCCATCCCTTTGCTATGTCACAATACAGCCTTCCAAACAATAGGAAGAGTGCCTTGTGTGGAGGCTAGTGTCTGTAACTCCAGCTCTCTCAGACAGCAAAGTCAGGTAACATAGCTAGTTCCACCCCTGCCTGGACTGCAGCTGAGACCCCATATCACACACTCATAAACTAATGTGGAAGCAGGTGGTAATGAGGCACGTCATCCTTCTGCACTCTTGTGATGTGTTTGAAACTCTGCTTCAGTAGTGCATCCTTTCCCACTCACTGTGGACAAGTCACACAGTGCTCTAATAAACTCAGGAGCTCAGTTGTTTTGACATCCTCTTTTTGAAAACATCGGAAAGTTTGTACTCAGTTCTTAAGTGCCTGTGGCAAGACAGCAAATGAGACTCATGAGAATTAGGGCCTCCGGCAATGTTCCACATGACATTTGCTGCTTATATGCCTAGCTGAGGCCTGTCAACCAGGAGGCCTGAAGCCCAGAGGTTCAGAGGTTCATCACAAGGGGTAGCCAGAGGATCTGGTGGGAGCAGAACCTTCTCTTGTGCTCCTCAGAGAATCATCCAACTGTCACCTTGCTATCAGGGAGATGCTACCAACCTCTGCATCTCCAGACAGCTTGCTAAGGACTCAGTGGTTCCTTGGTACACAACAATGACCTTCTGTTCTTGAGTTCAGGTCAACAGGTCTTCAAGGACAATCTGATCAGCGTATGTGGTCACAGCTCAGTAATAGAACATTTGTTTACCATGTAAAGGGGCCTGGGTTCAATCTCCAAAAGCAAAAGGAAAAATGTTGGCACAGTAGTGTATATCTGTCATAGCTGTATTTCACAGTACTTGGAAGTTTGAGGCAGGAACCAGTTGGGGCTACAGAAGACCATGTCTAAACATTCATTTTTAGATAAAAAGAGATAGTTATATATCAGGGCCTATGGCAGGACACTTGCCTAGCATGTATGCACACATAAGGGCCATTCAATATTCAATCCCCAGTACACACATACATATATTACATATCACACAGGTATGTATTACAAATAATACCTACTTATATATGAATTTATATCTGTTCTTGTGTTAAAGTGTTGATATAAATACTAAGAACATCAGCAATTTGGGCATTCTTTTCTTTTTCTTCTTTTCATGTGTGTGTGGTATATATATGCGTTTGTGTATGTGTTTGCAATATGTGTGGGCACACATGTGTGTGCAGGTACACATGAAAGCCTAAACAAGAATCTTCCTCAGTTGTTCTTCCACCTTATTCTTTTTGTTTGTTTGTTTGTTTTTCCAAGACAGGGTTTCTCTTTGTAGCCATGACGGTGCTGGAATTTGTAGACCAGTCTGGCCTCGAATCACCTGCCTCTACCTCTCTGGGTGCTGGGATTAAAGGCGTGCACCACTATGCCCAGCCCAGAGGAAACACTTTCTAACATGGATGTGGTGTCACCCAGCAGAGAAGTCTACCTGGATAATTCAAGGTTGGTCAGGACTGCTAATCTGGAACTTGTGGTTATTGTTTGTTTTTGTTTTTAATTTGGGTTGAGGAGATAGTTCAGTACTTAAGGTATTTGCATACAAGTAAGAAGACCAGAGTTCAGATCTCTACAACCCTTGTAAATGCCAGATGGGAGTGACAACTTGCCTGGAAGATAGAGAAAAGGGACCTTGGAGCAAGCTGGTTATCAAGATTAGCCAAAATGTGCAGCTCTGGGTTTGATGGAGAGACCATGCCTCAAAGAATAAGCCGGCTGGGCATGGTAGCGATGCATGGCTATAATCCCAGCACCCTGGGAGGCAGAGACAGGTGATCTCTGTGAGTTCAAGGCCAGTCAGGTATACAAATTCCAGGATAACTGTGGCTACACATAGAAACTCTGTCTAAAACAAAACAAAACAAAAAAACAGAAACAGGGATTCATGAGTGCTAGACAAAGCTCTACCAGCTGAACTACACCTCCAGCCCCTACAGCTCACAACTGTCGGTCAGTACTGCTAATTTTTATTTTATTATTATTTTTTTATTTTTAGACCAGACTGACCTGGAATTCACAGAGATCCTCCTGCCTCTGCCGGGATCACAGGTGGGTGTGTCTCACCAAGTCAGGCAGTACTGCTAAAATTTTTATAATAGAACTACAGTATATATTTTTAAAATCATAAATGAATGCATTCCCCCCCCCCAAAGTAGAAACAAGATTCAATTCAGAAGCCAAAGAGAAAACTGACAAATTTGGTGTTGTAAAAATTAAACATGACCTGAATCAAAAGGCACACACACAGGAAAAAAAAAAAAAAAGAATTTAAAAGACAAGGAGTTAGCTGGAAATGGTGATGCACACCTTTAATCACAGGGCCAGAGAGGGGGAGGTAAGGGCATCTCTGAGTTTGAGGACAACTGGGTCTACTTAGTTCCAGGCAACCCAGGCACAGTGGGACTGTCTCAAAAAATTAAAAACAAAACAAAACAAGGAGTTTTAAAAAGAAGTGGACTTAAAGATAGAGGCTTATTGTTTATTATTATTATTATATTTTTTGAGACAAGATCTTTCTCTGTAGCCCTTGCTATCTTGGAACTCTCTGCATAGACCAGGAGGGTCTTAAACTCACAGAGATCTGCCTAACTCTGTACCCTGAGTGCTCAGATTAAAGGCTTGTGCCACCATGCCAGAGCAAAGACAGAATAAAGACTCTTAGTCATTATATACATAGATATCATATAAGCCAGTAAGAAAAGCATAGGCGGGCTGGAGAGATGGCTCAGAGGTTAAGAGCACTGGCTTGCTCTTGAGGTCCATTCCCAGCAACCATGTGGTGGCTCACAACCATCCATAATGAGATCTGGTGTCCCCTTCTGGCCTGCAGGCAGAACACTGTATGAAATAATAAATAAATAGATCTTAAAAAGAAAAGAAAGAAAGTCCCAGCACTCCGGCCTTAGCTGGCCTCACACCCATGGGGATCCGTCTGCCTCGGCCTCCTGAAGTCTCAGTTTACAAGCTTCAGCCTCTCTGCTCTGTGTTTGGGGTGGGGTGCTCTTATGGGGCATCTCACCCTGGGGTCCAGATTGGCTCTGAACTTGCAACAATCTTTCTGCTGTAAGCTTTCAAGTTCAACCACTCCTAGTTTATGGCTTTAAAAGCTGATAGTAGTTAGAGTCGTTAAAGAGGTTGTACGTTCTAAGAATTTACAAAAAAGCTGGGCATGGTGGCACATGCCTTTAACCCCAGCACTCCAGGAGGCAGAAGCAGGAAGGTCGCTGTGAGTTTGAGGCCAGCCTGGTCCAGAGCAGCCAAGGCTACATAGAGAAACCCTGTCTCAAAAAAACAAAACCAACTGACGAAGGACTGATGGTGTCCAGTATACACCGTCAGTGGATCTGAAAAATGGCGGAACCTTTGACAAGAGAGTTTAGTGGTGTCTGTCCGTACTTTATATATGTGACACAGCATTTTCAAGATTGGCGATCTAGTCCAAAGAAATAATTACTCATATACACAAAGGGCCAAGTACAAGACAAGACCTGAGTCACAGGCTACTGACAGCACGACGCTTGCATGGGAGAGTGCCTATGTGAGCTATGAGTCATCCATTTTATTGACAAAGTGTACCATCTATCAAGCAGACCCAGAGACAGTCACAAGACACAATCTGGCCCAAGGGTAACCAACAAGGACTGTCAGTGCTGACATTGTGTTTAGAATGTCTGCCTCAAACATGGTGGAAGGTGAGGGCCGCCATCTAAGATTGTTCTGGTCTGCACAAGTGCACCAAGGCACACACAGGCCTGGACTCACACACCCGAGTGTGTGCACATACGTTGTATGTATATCTTCATATACACATGTACAAAATGTATCTATTGCAAGTGTCTATACAGGCACAAAATACACCCTGTTAATAAGAGTGTTTTTTTTAAATTTGGGTTTTTTTTTAAAGACAGGGCTTTACCAGCCCAGCCAGGTGACCTCAAATGACAGTCCCTCTGCCTCAGCCACCCAAATGGTAAGATTATATTACCTAGTTCTAGCAGTGTACGTTTCAGAGAAAGGGGGTTGTGATGGGAGGTCAGCAGGTTCTGCAACTGTTACTTGCTTTTTGAAAAAAGGTCTTCCTCTATAGTTGACCTTGAACTCACTGTACAGTTTGGAACTTGTGGAAATCTACTGCCTTAGCATGCCGAGTATTAGGATTACAAATGAATACTACCATACATGGCTGCAATGAAAACATTTTAAAACCTCAACATCATATGCAAATACATGTATGTACACTTACATACTCTTACACCCACACATAACACAGCTTTACAGTGTTGCCTCTAGGCCATAAGACAGAATAGCAAACATTCAAGAAATTTGAAAACTTATGCATTTTTGCAAATTCTTTGTGTCTGTTTTCACTACACAAGCAACTTTCTCAACAACATGGAAACAAACAAATGAGTTAGTTCACAAGGATGATGTGTAAGAACTGGTCTTGGCTGTATACAACTGTAATCTCAGGGGTAGGCAGGGAGTCTTGAAGTTCCAGGCCAGCCTGGGCTACATACTGAAACCCTATCCCTGTCTCAAAAACTCAGAGCTGGAGTACAGCTTAGAGAGAGAGGATGTGCCTAGTGTGCCCAGCGTGCCCAGCGTGCCCAGCGTGCCCAGCGTGCCCAGGGCTCTGTGTGTGCTCTCCAGCACCTCCACTAACAATGAGGAAGACAACACTCTGCTTAGCACTCACCTTCTAGCCTGACCCAGGTTCAGGTTTCCCCTGCTTCCACCATGCCCCTCCTCACTGTGGTGTGTACTGCCCACTGTCTCCAGGCACCGAAGACAGACCCACCTCATCTAAGGCTGTGGGCTCTGTGTCTTCAGAGACTATCCTGGTGAAGAGTTCGTCCAAGATATCCAGGGACTTGTCCTAGATTTAACCGACTTATACAGTTTTAACACAATGGCTTCAAATGTGATTTTATTTTATTTTTTTAATTTAAGAAATAAAACTGCAAATACAGCTAACAGTGCTGTCTCTCCCCCTCCCGGCAGGCTTACTCTTCTACTTTTTTTCATAGACATTGTAGCCTCCTGAGCACAGGATGGTCCTAGGTCTGACCACATTCATTATGCATCATTCAGGTCCTGGCAGGACACAGACAATAGAAAGAGAAGACTGTTTAATGAAGGCTTCCCGAAAACCTGGAGGCTGCAACCAGGGCACATGGTGAGAGGTGTGAAGTCTTCAGGGTAGAAACAAGCAACCATGCAGAACCCAGAAAGGCCTGCCATTGTACAGAGAGTCACCTGACAGCAGCTGTGCTCTTGATAGAATTAACACTGCCTCTGCCCACAAAGCCAGGCACAAGGACAGGAGGACGAGACCAGAGCCTGTCAGTCTCTCTCTTCCCCTCCCTCTAGACTCCTTCCTATCAATGTTCCATTGGATGAAACAAACTAAAGGCAGAGGAAGAAGCATACGCCTGTAATCCCAGATTCTCAGGAAGCAGAGGCAGGGAGATTGAAAGAAACCAGGAGCACAAGGCCATCCTGAAAAATGTGCTGTGATCTCATTCCAAAAGTCCAACAAAAAAATAAGGAAATAAATAGGGCCAGGCAGGGGGGCTCCTAATCCTGGCTGAGTGGAGGCAGGAGGATCAAAAATTTGAGGTCAGCTTGGCCTACAAATCCCATCTCGAAAATCCAAATAAACAATTTAAACAGATAAAAGTAAAGGCAGAAGGAAGGGAGGTACTGATGATTTCCATAAAGCTTTCAAGGCCAGAGATAGATAGAGATTATAGGGAAAATTTTATTTAGACACTAGGCATTGTTTTTGTGTTTTGCAAATTGGTGAGTGTCACTTTTACTCTTGGCTTTTCTGATTGCTTTCTTCACTCCCTGCTGTTAGTGTTTGTTCCTTCTTTTGTTTGTTTGTTTGCAGGGCTGAGGACTGAAACTAGGACCTCATGCAGTGGTAGAGGCAAGCATTCTACCAACAACTTGCTTCTCCAGGCTTCTTTCTGCTCCTTGTTTTGAGACCAGACCTCACTAAATTGCCCAGGATAGCTTTGAACTTACTCTGTAGCTAGCCCAGGCTAGCTTTGATACTCTAAATCTTTTGTGTATGCCTGCCAAGTAGCTGGGATCCTTTGCCACCATACCCAGCACCACTTCATTTTTTATATTTATCCATACTGAAAATTGCAGCATTAATTCATGAGTCTACTCTAGCTTCTCCTTAGTATGTCATCATTTCACTCCCCGCAACAGTGAGCAGGCTTATGTGCATTCCGCCTGATTCATATGTGCAAGAATCTTATTTGAGTGTACATGTGCACACATGCACTTATGCACATACACACACACACACAAACCTGCATATGCGTATTTACGTATCCGTGTATGTTATCGGTCAACTTCACTTTCTGTCAAATTGCTTCCGATTTTAATCCTTCCAACCTTCACTTCCCGGTTTCTGATTCTCGGCTTTCTCCAGTTGCTGTTCTCTGGATTGCAAACCTTGCCAATCCAGCGGTTCTGAAACTGTGTATCTTCTCATCCTAACGTTTCCCCACTCAAGAGCGCTCTTAACATCCCCTGCCTCACAAGCTCCAACAACAGCGGCGAAACCCTGGCGAAGGTTGACCAGGGAGCCCCGGGAAAGCTGCTGGTGCTAACCTCGCCTCTGCTTGGTTCCTCTGACCTCGTGCCCATATCCCCTGAACGACCGCAGACCGGTACTTCATGCCAATCCATTTCAGAGGAAGAAACTCAAGATGGTCTCAGTCTCCCATGTTTTCTTGTCACATTTGGGGATACAGACACTTTTGCAATGTGCTGTATAAATTTTTTTTCACATGTGAAAAGCAACACTTGGAACAGTGGGTGTTAGAAATTTTGTATTTGAAGTATTAAAAGGTATAAAATGCCTCCGTATGCATGAGATGATTAGGGAAATGATGGCGATAATAAAGAGTGGTCACCTCCGGGCTGGAGAGATGGCTCAGCAGTCATGAGCACTGTCTGCTCTCCCAAAGGACCCAGGTTCAATTCCCAGCACTCACAGGGCAGGCAGTTCAGTTCCAAGGGATCTGACACCTTTACACTAATGAACATAAAATAAAATTAAAATTAAAAAAAATAAAGAAAAACAAAAGAGTGGTCATCTCTAAGGAGGTGAATGAGAATTCCAGGTCTGAGGTCTCATGGGTGAAATATAGAATCAGTCTTTTGTAATTATGTAATTCTTCATTTTGCCATCACCAGACAGTGAACATGATCTTATAAAAATGCATGTGGAGAGTTCTCAACAAAAAACATGTTTTTACCCTGGCCTTTATC
The DNA here is from genome assembly GCA_028658305.1 of Pachyuromys duprasi. Classification (NCBI taxonomy): domain Eukaryota; kingdom Metazoa; phylum Chordata; class Mammalia; order Rodentia; family Muridae; genus Pachyuromys; species Pachyuromys duprasi. The sequence continues at coordinate 4,074,225 of CM053748.1, read as the reverse complement.
TGGAGACAGGGATAGGCAGTTTTGCCAAGTTCACTTCCTTTTGTTTGTGTGAAGATCACACAGTCAGGTGGTCGAAGCAAATAAGTTTGACTTCTCCATGAGATCCTTCATTGTATCGAGGTGCTTTGCTCTGACTATAAAAAGGAATTGTGGAATAAACAGACTGTGACAGTTTCTACTGGCAGCCCTCTTGAGCTGATTTTGTGTGTAGTGTGTTATTTTCTAATTTTCTTTCAGTCCTCGCTCCCCACTTAGGAACTGTTGCACTCTGCTGGTGGGCTCTGGCAAATGCAATTTATGTGCTTTTGTTATTCTAGAACATCCCACTTTAACCTGCCATTTGAGGATTATTGAATATTCTCTTAGTGAGTTTAGGCTACTTTAAAAGTAGAAATGTGACTGTCTCTGATATGAACTCAATGACTGGTTCTTTGACACACACACACACACACACACACCCTGCCCACCGAGCGAGGTACAGCCTTGCTAGGCCACAGAGGAAGACAATGCAGCCAGTCAGGGCAGGAGGACCTCCCCTAGCAGTGGACTGGAGAAGGGGCATAAGAGGAGAAGAGGGAGGGAGGGTGGGATTGAGAGGGAATGAGGGAGGGGGTTACAGCTGGAATACAAAGTATATAAACTGTAATTAATATTTAAAAAATAAAAAATTAATTAAAAAAAGAATAGAAGTACATTTCTCACAGTTCTCAAAGCTCAGAAGGCAAAGTTCATAGTGCTGGAAGATTTGGTGTCTCATGAAGAAAGGCTTCTTCTTCTTCCTCCTCCTCCTCTTTAGACAGGGCTCCCCTGCGTAGACTTGCTTGTCCTGGAACTCTGTAGACCTGATGGCTTTGAACTTACAGTTCTGCTTGCCTCTGCCTCTTGACTGCTGGGCTTAAAGGCATCCTGTCCCCATCCCCTCCTCCTCCATAGCTAAAATTTTTAATTTTTATTAAGTATAGAGCTGTACAAAAGAGCTGTAGCAATGGCTCAGCAGTTAACACCAGCTGTTCTTCTAGAAGAGCCAGGTTCCATTCCTTGCACCTACATGGCAACTCATAATCATCTGTAACTACAGTCCTAGGTCTGTGAAAACAACAGACACGCAAGTTGGTGCACAAGCATACATGCAGCAAAACACCCATATACATATGTGATGGCTGACCTTATGTTTTAAGTTTAAATTACTGTGCTTAAGAATTCCATAGGACAGAAATGCCTCTAGCCTGTAGGCCCTACCTGCCCATGGACAGAAAGCTTCCTGGAATACTGGGAGTGGTGGCTGCTAGTGTAAGATAACAAGCTTCTTATTTTCCCTTCTGTCACCAAGCTTGGCTGTCCCAACTGTCATAGGATGTGTGCTTGATCACGTCTAAGGCGGGAAGCACATAGGCAGGAAGTATTAGGATGGATGCTTGCCCCTGATTAGGCTAAGGCAGAAAGTGAGGCCTTGTGATTTTGCCTTTATTAAGCCCCTGACTAATGTAATTTGGCCCATATTCTGAGCATGCGTCTCATGTACTGACCTGGCCAGTATTTAAGAAAGCCTCTTGTTTGTTAAAAATATTCATGGTTGAGGGCTGGAGAGATGCCACTGTCTGCTCTTCCAAAGGTCCTGAGTTCAATTCCCAGCAACCACATGGTGGCTCACAAACAGCTATAATGAGATCTGGTGCCCTCTTCTGTCATGCAGGTGTACACTCATATGTATAAGTGGTCAAACTGGTGAATCTCTGGGTGACCCCAGACCCATAACAAACAAGCAAATAATAAAAACACGAAAAACCTTTAGGGCGTGAGACCCTGTCATAAAACAAAGTAAAACAAAATTCTACCAACAAACAAGACACAAAATACTTGAGGCTGATCATGGCATTATGACCACAGATGGTGACTGGGCCTTCAGCAGAAACATTTCCACCAGAGGGTCAGTTGTTGATGCTATCCTCTAGCCTAATGACCATCTTGCCTGCCTTCTAGAATCACAACCAGACCAAATCTCTGGGATCTTGTACATTTGAGGGACAAGCATATCATGGCTGATGAGGTCCTGGCAGATGATCACAATGGTGGCTGTGACCATAGGCACAAGCCTGGGAGTGCTCCTGAGGCAAGCAGAAGAGGCCTGCTGGGATGGTTATTCACCAGAAAAAGTCTGCTCAGCCATGGGTTTAAGCCAACAGAAAGTCTTTATTAGCAGTCTGGCGACTACACTGGGTGTTCAGGATCCCATTGTAGTCCTGAGCCTTTCTCAGGTTGAGCTTTTATGCACAAACACCATGACCTGGGTTGACATATTTTAGCTAACAAGAGCAGTTAGCCAGAAATGGGGTTACAGAAACCAATATATATATTAGTATATATGCGCCAATATATATATTAGTATATTTATAGACTGTGGCTTTTGATAGATTAAGTCTTTAGTCTTTATTTTTGCTTTGGCTGGTAGTGCTGTCCAGGTGCTGTATTTTATAGCCTGAATGGTACGTCTATCATGTAGTCAGTTGTTCTAAGGTCTGGAGGCCTGTTATATTCTTCTACATCATAGAAAGGGCAGGTCCCTCTATGTTTACATTTTTTTAATTGTGTGCTCACTCATGCATACCATATATATATACAGTTTCCTGTAGAGGTCAGAAGAAGGAACTGATCACTTGTGAGCTGGGAACTGGTTTTGGGTCTTCTGGAAGAGCAATAGCTGCTCTTAACCACTAAGCCATCCCTCTAGGCCAAAACATATCATCTGTGCTCATAACTCTGGCCCTTGATAACAGACCCCTTATGTCAGATACAGATAATGGGAAGCTGCATATTCAGCAGTACAAGTAGCCTCCAGAAGTCCCTGCAGATAATTACGCTTCCTTTCATGGTAACTCATGTGTTGGCACACCTTGATTGGCAGTTTCCCCTCCCTTATATCCTTGCCCCTTACTTACTACTGATGTTTCTTAGGATCCACTCACTTAAACACTGTCACGGTTAAGGTTTTATTGCTGAGAAGAGACACCATGATCACGACAACTCTTATAATAGAAATCATTTCATTGGGGCTGGCTTACAGTTCCAGAGGGTTAGTCCGTTATCATCATGGTGAGGAGTATGGCAACGCCCCAGCAGACATGGTGCCGGAGACAGAGTTCTATACCTTGACCCGCAGGCAGCAAGGAGAGACTGTGTCACACTGGCCATATTCAAGCTTAGAAGACCTCAAGGCCTGTCCTCAGGGACACACTCCTCCAACAAGGCCTCATATCCTAATAGTACTACTCCTTATGGGCCAACCATTCACACACTGTCTATGGGAAGCATTCCTATTCAAACCACCACACACACTGAGGTCTGTGTTACTTACTGGTGAGAATACACTCTGGGGTCAATGTTCCTAAGTACATATGCCATTGAGCAAACATCAGTCTGTAACTCCAGACCTGGCTGCAGCTGTCAGCAACTAGTGCATCTCAGGGGACCATTATCATCACTAAAACATCTTTCTGCATCACAAGACTGTATCTTTCTCAAAGTCAGCTTCTGGAAGCTTCTACTTTAAAAGAGGACCTATTCATAAACTCAACCAGGAGACCTTAGCTCCAAAGGGACAGATGGGGGTAGAGGGAAGGCTGCCCTAAAGGAGAGTTTCTTCTTGGTGGGAGTGGTGTTCAGGTAGGCTGATTTGTCCCTGATCTGTGACTTCTGTTGCTGTGAGACAGCCTACTGTTGTGAGAAATATTTTTTTTCTCTATCAAAGCTAGCAGGCCCACCAAGGGCTTGATCCCATAAATCTCTATCACCTTTAATCTCCTCAACCCTATAAAACTTCTATGCACATCTTTTGATCTTCCCAACCTGGTAAAACTTTTGCTTACATAAAGGCCCCTCGCTCGCTGCCTTCTCAGAACGTGGTTACTGGAGCTGCCGCTCCCTCTCTCCCTTCTTCCATCTCCTCTGCCCAGATTCTCCTGGGACCCTGTTCCTCCTACTGGGTTGCCCCGGCCAGTCGTGATGTGACTGAACGTGCCTGGTCTCAGCTTTTATGCAGTGTTTGGTTGGTGTCCCTGGGAGGCATGCTTTCTTCTGAGGGAGGAGGAGGGGGTGTGCATCTAGGGAAGAGGGGAGGATTGGGAGAGGTGAGGGAGAGGAAGCCGTGGTTGGGATATAATATATGGCAGAAGAACTAAAAAAAAAAAAAAAAAAAAAGTTTCAGCAGTCCTCAGGCCCTTTCACTCCCTGCCTCCCTGCCTCCTCTTGAGTCTTAATTAATGCTTTGTCCAATGAGTACTGAGTATAAGGGTCATGATTCAGCTCCTACCAGCCTCAGGCCTGGATCTGGGAACTGTGGAGGACAGATACAGGGAAGGTGATAGCTACTGTGACTATACACCAGCAAGCCATATTCCATTTTGACCTTTGCTCATTTAAGTGTTCGATTGTACCGAGCAAGGGAAGATGTGGGGGTTTATCTTTTGAGCTAGGAACACAGAGTTTACAATTCTATGCATGCCCTGAGGCTGGACCCTCCTCGTTGCCACAGAGAGTTTCCATTGTAAAACCTGGGGTTGTAAAAAGAGGCTTCCTGAAAACACACAGATGAATATATAGGAAGAAATCAGCACCTCCCCCCAAGAAATGCATAATAGAAAAATGTAATCCAATGGCCATAAAAATTAAAAAGCTGGAAATTCTTTTAAAAAGTATTCTGGCCTTTGGAAAACAAGAAAGACCTGGGGAATCAGATTCTGTGCCACAGGAAGGGACCCTGGAGATAGAGTTAATCACTCCCAGCCAGAAAGTGGCCAGGACTGCTGGTTATGCTTAGACAGCCAGCCCCGGAACTACATAGGGAAGTACGACACGGGAAGTAAGCACACTGTCAGCCCATTAACTGACAAAACTCACTGTGACTGGGGCATCCCGAAGAACTAACGGTAGACAACTAGGAACGGGCTGAAATTTGTTTACTATCGCAGACTTTTGACCTCAGCACTTCCTCTTATCCTGATGCTCTCCGTTCTTCCTCATGGGTTAGTTCGTCTGGACCACAGGAGTATTACCGAGGCCCAGGGGACTACTTGGTAGGCATGCACCAATAAGATTTGGCTAAGTGTGCCTCTTCTGATCCTAAGCAGACAGGTTAGTCAGGACCTAGAGGGATTACAAGTTTCCATTTCTGAATTAAAATAAATTAGATTCCCCTGCAGAAATGGTCCTGCAAAATTGAAAAGGCTTAGACTTACTTCTCATGAGATAAAGGAAACTATGTATGGCTTTTTTGTTTTTATGCTAATTGATCAAGATAATTACAAAGATCTTGGGATGGCTGGGGAAAAAAAAAACTCGAAAAGAAAGACAAGGACATTAATCAGATAATTGGTACTAGTCTCTGTCTTGAACCCCTGGTTGAGGACTCTGCTACCAGCATTGGCTGGAACTTTAATTATCATTCTAATTGATTACTGATGGGGCTCTGCATTTTTAACCATATGACCACTTACGTATCAATTCAGTAAAATTAATGCTCCCTAGGGCCAACTACACCTCTTTAAACAGAATGAGTCTATGATTTGACTCATTCACTAAGACCAGAGGGGAATGTAACGGCACCAGACCCTTGTTAGGTCCCAGACGTTAGAAACTGTGTTAAACCAGTTTCCATTTGTTTTTAGCATAGATCAGCTGGCTGCGGGTAGGGATAGAATGTCTTAGAATTAGGAAATGAAAATCTCTGGCCTCAGCATGAAGTTTATTTAAATGACTGAACTGTTTTTCTTAAACTGCAAGGAAAGGCTGGTTTCAGGCCACAAGAACCATCTGCAGTGTGTTCTACCAAGTAAAGCCAGACTGGAGCCTAGTATATATAGATATATATTTTTTTATTTTTTAATTTTTTAATTTTTGGCTTTTTAAGACAGGATTTCTCTGTGTGGTCTTGGCTGTCTTGAACTCACTTTGTAGACCAGGCTGGCCTTGAACTCACAGAGATCTGCCGGCCTCTGCCTCCCTGAGTGCTGGGATTGCAGGCATGCATTACCATGCTTGGTTCCATATTTTCAATAATAGTGTAAAAAGTTAAACAAAGGCAGAATCCATACAGGGAACCTGAGGCTAGGTAGACATCCCTTAAGGCAGCTCCAGGAGTCAGTCATCAGGATCACAAGGAGACTGATAAGTCTGTGAAGGTCCTAGCTGTAAGAGAAAGACTTTGCTCCAAGCCTTTACCTTATGAGTTGAACAAAGAATGGAGGATGTAGGGAAGGGAGACAAAGAAGAGAGAGGAACTTCCACTCAGGGTTCACAGAGGCCTTTCCCTGTGGAATGGGACACACCTCAGAAGCCCATTAATTTTGTTGCCTGAAGCATTTACCTACTACACCTGGGGCCTTGGGCTAAGGTGTCCTGGCCATCAATATTTCCATGCTTTACACAACTGTCCACAGAGATTGCTGGAGGCTCAAACAGGCAATAACACAATAATATTGTACAATAAAATACAATACAACACAACACAATAATAAAACAAACAAACCAGGAAACACTTACAGTTTAGAGGCCATTTCTAAATGTATTCATTCCTAAAATGTTGAGAACCTACTATATGCAAGTTCAAGGAAAGAAAGACATTATAATAACCAGAAATTTAGGCTCTGCTCTTGAGATTGGTGGTTATTATTCCATTGGTGTAGCCAATTCAGGTAAACTTTGACACATGCTTTTAACAACAATGGGCGGAAAGAAGTAATACAATGATATTTCTGAAGTTTGCTGCTTCTACCATCTCATGCTGCCAGGCAAAGACCTGGGCTTACAGCAGAGGTTCTCAACCTGTAAGTAGCAGCCCCTTTGGGGGTCAAATGACCCTTTCACAGGGGTCACATATCAGATATTTACATTATGATTCATAACAGTAGCCAAAGTACAGTTATGAAGTAGCAATGAACTAATTTTATGGTTGGGGGTCGCCAGAACACAAGGAGCTGTGTTAAAGGGTCATAGCATTAAGAGGGTTCGGAACTACTGGCTTAGACAATCGGAAAAGGAGATGAGGCTGAAGAGATGGCTCAGCTGTCAAGAGCACCCTCTGCACTTCTAGAGTACCTGAGTTCAGTTCCCAGCACCCATGTTAGGCAGTCCATACACATACACTTACATGCATATATGAAATTAAAATTAAAATCTTAAAAAAAAAGAAAGAAAGAAGGAAAGAAGGGAGAGGATGAATAGGAAGAGACCAGGCTGAAGGTGAAAGGGTCTGGCTGTCAGTGAATGCAGTTGCTTGACTGGGAAAAAAACAACCAGCCTTGGCCACAGAATCATAAGGACATAAAAATGATTGCCAGTTTAGCTTATAGAGTTTTCAGTGGTTTCTTTATAAGAAGTAAGTAACTGATACAAGGGGAAGATTACTGTAGAAGCTCAAACAACCCCCAAAATGTCTATGTCCACCCCAACTCAGCCTTAGTTTATAAATATGTTACATGACGGAAGGGAAGAAGGAAGTTTGCTTTTGCAGGGCTAGAAAGCAGACCTAGAGCCCTGTGGATGCGAGACGATCGCTCTACTGCTGAGCTGCAGTTCCCGCCCCTGTGTCAGCGTCGCCCTGACTGCTGTGAAGCCAAGAGCTCAACGTTTTCAGCCTCTCATGCTAGGGTTATAGGCATGATCCACCCTACCATGGACAAAAGGTAATTAATGGGAAATCACCACGTGAGACCAAAAGAAGAACAATACACCTTGCAAGTTAATGGGAGACCCAAACAGGAAAAGTATACCTGCAGGTCAAGGTTTCTGTTGCAGTTAGGACAGTTCAGGGTAAGTTCCTATTTGTCTGGTGCAGGTTAAGGTGTCTGTTTATAGTTAAGAACAAGTTCCTGTTTGTCCAGCGAAGGTAGAAGCTGTTTGTAGTAAAGAATAAAGATTAAGTTCCTGTTTGTCCTGCGGTAAGTCCTTGCAAGTTAAGGCTTCTGTTTGTAGCTAAGAGTAGGTTCCTGTTTCTTAGCTCTGATGTAAACTGGAAAACATGTTTTTCAGCCTGTAGTAAATTTGCAACCCTATTCACACGATGTATACTTTGCCCTTGCTGCTTCCTTTTCCTAAGGATCTATAATAGCGAGCTCTCTCCGCCCTGGGAACACATTATCCCTCCTATAAAACAGACCTCAAGAGGCTGACAGGGGCTGCTCTCTCAAATCCCAGCACTGGGGGAGACAGCTGAGTGGCAGTCCCAGGTGCACCCCAAAATACAGCTTGCTCTAGTTGGAAAACTGTGGGTTTGGTCTTTTCTCCTCACAATTCTCCAGTTTAACAACCGTTCTGCATTACCCGGGTTGTCCCATTTAGATCTGAAACTGTGACAAAGAGACAATTTTTGGAGAGGCCATGTGGAAATTGTTATGAGGCCTACAGAAAAAGCCTCTGACCACCAAGATGGGCCCTTGGTTCAGAATGAGCAAGGAAGCTGGGCAGTGGTGACTCATGTCCTTTAGTTCCAGCACTCAGCAGTTGAGTTCAGTGCAAAATGCCACACTTCCAGAGGGAGAGGCAGGCTGAGCTCTGAGTTCAAGGCCAGGCTGGTCTACATAGTGAGTCCCAGGACAGCCAGAGCTACACAGAGAAACTCTGTCTTGAAAAACAAACCAAACCAAAGAGAACCAGCAAGGACACTGGAATGAAAAATTGGAATCTCTCCCCCAACCCCCTCCTTTGGAAGCTCAGAAGCATCTTCATAGCTCTCTGAAGAGACCATCCTGCCAATACTCTGATGACCTATTTTGGAACCAACACAGACAACCCAGCCATGCCACATCATACTCTGACCTGTGGGATTGGGAGATAGAAGATGTTTGCCGAATTAAGCCAATATATTTGAAGTTATTTATTACAGGAACAACTGAAGGCCTACACTCTGATTTGTAAATCAGCCACTGAAAGGCAATTAGAGGAGCCTTCCTTCAAGGCATGTGCCCCACACAGAGAAGGAAAGAGCTGCTGCTACCAAGGAAAAGGAAGCTCAGCTCTGGTGACCTGGAGGCAAGACAGGCCCACCCCTCACCCCAAGCAAACCCTGAGGTAAGTGACTGTGTCAATTGCCTGGATAATCCCAGGAATCTCCGGTAGAGGATGGGAGAGTAAGGCAGAGAAATGACAGACACTCCCCTGTTCCCCTCAATCACAGAGCAAATCATTGCAGGCACCTGAGTGCAGTCCTTCTCCCGGATGCTAGGAAACAGTGTAGGCTGCACCTCGCTCTCACCATGCCCAAGGGACACGGCATGGGCGCTTTATATCTTAACTGCCAGCATCGTTGGTTAAAGCCTCTCTTGGGGCATTAACCTCATGACACTCCAGCCTGTTGTGTGTGTTTGCAGAGCAGACACCAACAGTTTGGGAATGCTCTTGGGGAGGGGTTGTGTGTGTGTGTGGGGGGGGATAGCAGTACTATCTGTTGGAAGTGTGGCATTGAACACTGAACTGATGAGGTGAGACATGGGTGGGACATTCTAGCACTTTCTGTTTCTGTAAGGGGTGGTGGAGAGGAACGGGTGGGCATGCTCACAGAGGCACCAAAGCAGCCCAAGGGCTGTTGAGAAACGCTAGGGGCTCAGTGGCAGTCAGATGACTTACTCTGGCGTCTCCTCATATGGTGCCTTGGGGCAAGTTACTTTATTGCTCTTGGTGTTATATCTTATCATATTATCTATGATTCAAATGGCAGATAGTTGCAGCCTCCACATATTAGATTAGATAATGGTTTTAAAGAATCTGAATCTGGCACAGTGGCAGCCCTCAGTACAGAGAAAGACAAGACGGGTAACTGGTGGATTAAGTCACACGTGGGGGTTCTGAGATTAGCCAGCTACACTCACAGGCAGAGTCAGGAGATGTGGTCTGGAAGGGAGGGAAATGTTGGAGCTAGAATAGTGGGCTCCTTTCTACATTTTATTATTTATTTGTATGATGTATTTTATAACGTGGGCTTGGGGGCGGGGTGTGTCTTCAGTGGCAGAGCACATGTACAGCATGTATTAAGACTTAACCATGTTCAATCAGCAGCACGGAATCTTTCAAAGTTAAATTTTTTGTTTGTTTGATTTTTTGAGACAGAGTTTCTGTGTAGCCTTAACTGCCTTTGATTCACTCTGTAGACCAGGCTGGCCTCAAACTCGAAGAGATCTGCCTGACTCTGCATTCCCTAGTGCTGGGATTACAGGCGTGTACCACCACACATGGCTTTAATTTAAATTTTTAATATTTTTCAGGCTCATTTTTTAGGAAATGAACTGTAATCCAGGAGTTCTGATCTTGAAGTGGATGTCAAGAGTCCTGTGAGTAGAAGTCAGGTGGTCTAATAGGTGGGTAGAAAAAGAAGCATTCCTCTTTTCTTTCTTCTTTTCCTTCTTTCTTTCCCTCCCTCCCTCCCTCCCTCGCTCCTTCCTTCCTTCCTTCCTTTCTCCCTTTCTCATGGCAGGGTTTCTCTGTGTAGTCTTGGCTGTCCTGGACTCACCCTGGCCAGGCTATCATTCCTATTTTCATCTTCTGACAAAGTGGCCTTTTCCTTTAGTGATGGACGTAAGAAGCAACATTGATAGTAGCAAAAATATTGTGGTCAAAATATTGTCACCAGTGAAAAAGTAAGCAAGCCAGCAATACCCATGGTTACTTCCAAATTAGACACCATTCCAAAAATTTCCCCCTACCCTCTCTCTCTGAGTGTGTGTGTGTGTACATGCACATGCCAGACATGCCAGAGAACATGTATGTGGAAGGTCAGAGAAAAATCTGCAGAGGTACGGTCTCTTCTTGCACCATGTGGGTCCCAGGAATTGAACTCATATCATCAGTCAAGAACCTTTCTTTACATGCTAAGCCATCTAGCCAGCCTCAGATGTATGGTAATTAATACTCATTACTAATTCAAAGTTCTGGCATTTAGATTTAAACATTTTTAATCAGATTTATTCATTTTATGTGTGGGTGTTTTGGGTGCATGTTATGTCTGTGTGGCACATCTATTCTTGGTGTCCTCAGAGACCAGAAGAGAGGATCTGAGTTCCTGGAACTGGAGTGGTGGGTGCTGGGAATTGAACCCAGGTCCTCTGCAAGAGCAGCCAGTGTTCTTAACATCTGAACCATCTCCCCAAATCCCCTAGATTTTATATATATATATATATTTTAATTACAGTTTATTCAGTTTGTATCCTAGCCAAAGCCCTCTCCCTTGTCCTTTCCCAATCCCACCTTCCCTCCCTCCCTCCCTCTTCTTCTCCTATGCCCCTCTAGATTTTATATTTAATGCATTAGTTTAAAAAAGCATATTTGGGGCACCGGGGGAGAAGAGGGAAGGAGGGTGGGGTTGGGAGGAGACAAGGGAGGGTACCACAGCTCGGATACAAATTGAATTAATTGTAATAAATGATAATAATAAAAATATATTATTAACATAAAAGAGCATATTTACAGCTATATTAGACATTTGTTTTCAAAGATCTTTTAAATGTATTTCAATATAAACATCTCCCTTTGAGTTCCTAGGTGCTTCAGCTTGTGCTTTAGAAGCACATTTTCTCAGAAAGTGTCCAGAAACTTCACTGGTAGTGAGTACAACTGCGTATTCTTCCGGCTCTGCTGATGTGGCTAATTGTAGAGCTCATGAGCCCAGCAGCAGTGTATTCCCATTCATCTAGTAAGAAATTCCAGCCGCACGGGCTCTGAGAAGAGGGGCCACAGGTCCAGATTTGCATGCTGGGCGAAGTACACCAACAGTCCTCAGCCCTGCTTTCATGCCGCCCACACTGTTAACAGCTGTGGTTTAGACTGGTCCTGGGCCTCCCTGTGCACAAGCCAGGGCTTCCCCGGGCGCAGGTTTTTCTTGTCTATGAGGGAATATTTGTGAGTGGAAAAAGTCCCTTGGCTAAGCAGTTTCTTTCTTTCTCCTCCTTTAAAAAATGTTTGTGTGTGTGTGAGAGAGAGAGCACCCTAAAGCCCAGACATGAAGGTCAGAGGATGATTAATGACAGTCATCCCCTCCTCTCCTTCCACCATGGGGGTTCTGGAACTTGAACTCAGATGGTCAGCCTTGGCAACAACTGCCTTTACCCCCTGAGCCATCTCACTGGCCCTTGGTTTGTTCGTTTTTTACATTTTGCTTGTTTGTTTGTGATAGGGTCTCATGTAGCGCACACTGGCCTCAAACTCACTATGTAGCTAAGGCTAGCCTTGAACTCCTGACCCCACTCCCACCTCTCTAGTTTGGGGGTTACAGGTACAATACCACACCCAAGTTGTCCTTGGGGCGCTCTGCCTGTTGTTGCTACCCTCACAAAATCAATGCTCTAGGTCTAAGACTTCTGGGGGATGTGGTCCTGGTGGACTCTTTTGGAATCCCAGAATTTGAGCAGATCTGTTTTAAAACAATGATTGGTCCACAGAGAAGCTGTTGACATGATTGTAAAACTGAATGTTGGAAGAGGGGGAAAACAGGGAACAGGAAGGAGCCTACCACAGAGGGCCTCTGAAAAACTCTACCAGCAAGGTATCAAAATATATGCTGAGACTCATAGCCAGATTTTGGGCAGAATGCAGGGAATCTTATGAAAGAAGGGGGAGAAGAAAGACCTGGAGGGGACAGGAGCTCCACAAGGAGAGCAACAGAACCAAAAAATCTGGGCCCAGGGGTCTTTTCTGAGACTGATACCAAGGACCATTCATGAAGATAACCTAGAACCTCTGCACAGATGTAGCCCATGGCAGTTCAGTGTCCAAGTGGGTACCCTAGTAAGGGGAACAGGGGCTGTCTCTGATGACATGAACTCAGTGGCTGGCTCTTTGATCACCTCCCCTTAAGGGGGGGAGCAGCCTTACCAGGCCACTGAGGAAGACAATGCAGTCACTCCTGATGAGACCTGATAGGCTAGGGTCAGATGAAAGGAGAGCAGGACCCCCCCTATCAGTAGGCTGGGGGTGGGGCAAGGGAAGAGAAGAGGAAGGGACAGTGGGATTGGAAGGGACAAAGGAGGGGTCTACAGCTGGGATACAAAGTGAATAAGTTGTAATTAATTTAAAAATTAATTAATTAAAAAAAAACCGCAGTTCTCACAAAGGGAAGGGCTCCGAGGCCAAATTCATGAGGATAGTCTGCTTCCTTGTTCGTGGAACCTTTTCCTTTAGGGACAGAGGAAAGCGGCAGACTACATTTCCCAGCCTCCCACAGTTAGCAGTGCTTTAGACTGTGTTTGCTGGTGCCTTACCTCAATCTCCCTTTTACGCTTCTAAGCCCCTCGTGGTTTCCTTCGGCATGCTGGATAATCTAGGATAATCTCCAAACTGCAAACCAGCTGATTAGCAACCTAATTCTCCACTGCCCTGTAGTCTAATGTCCTACCAGAGTCCAGGGATTAGGACATGGGTGTCTCTGAGAGGCTATTGTCAATGGTACTGAAAGAAAAGCAGAGCTTGCCAAAGGAAAGTTGGCACATGAATGGCCCAGGCCTCCCACTGTAACCCGGATGCCCCATCTCGATGTGCTTTATTTATGTTTTTGTCTGGGGGTTTTGGACAGAGTATCACCAGATAGCCTGGCTGGCCTCGAACTTGCTGCTTAAATAGACAGACCACCCTGCACTCTCAGCTGTCCTCCACCTCTGCCTCTTGAGTGATAGGATTACAAGCGCCACACCCAGCTCTCACTTATATTTTTGTTAGGCACCTGTAGCAGATGTCTGTGAGGGTGTTTTGGCATGTAGTACCACCCACCTGCTTCAGGGCACCTTGGATAGACAGTTCCGTGAACTTTGCCAGCCTCCATTAATAAGCTAGCATGGAAACACCTCTGCTTTCTCTAAGACAGCAGAAGACCACTGAGCCACATTCAGGTACAATGTGACAGTGTGTGGGAGTTAACATGCCCAAGAGCAATGCTCGCCTGATGGAGAGTGGGTAGGCACGGCACCCGCCAGCCTCTAGGGGAGCTTCTGATGGTTCCCCATGGTTCCCTAAGAGGTCCCAGCAGCAATGAGCCTCAGGTGCCCTCAGCAGTGACTGGTTTAAGAATATACCCTGTAGCCGGGCACGGTGGCGCACACCTGTAAACCCAGCACTCTGGCAGGCAGAGGCAAGCGAATGGCTATAAGTTTGAGGCCAACCTCAAATTGAGAATTGAGTTTGAGGCCAACCTGGTCTACAAAGAGCCCAGGACAGCCAAGGCTACACAGAGAAACCCTGTCTCAAACAAACAAACAAACAAACAAACAAACAAACAAAACCCCAAGCAAACAAAAAAGAATATACCTTGTGTCTTAGTTAGGGTTTTATTGTGGTGAAGAGACACCGTGACCACAGCAGTTCTTATAAAGGAAAACATTTAATTGGGGCTGGCTTATAGTTTCAGAGGTTTAGTCCATTGTCATCAGGGCAAGGAGGACGGCAACGTGCAGACAGACACAGTGCTGGAGAAGGAGCTGAGAGTCCTACATCTTGATGGGCCAGGTACTCAAACATGAGCCTATGGGGGCCATTCCTGTTAAAACCACCACACCTTGTCTTATCTCTGCTTCATTCTCCCTTCTCATTTCAACTTCCTGGAATTACCTACGCAATAAACTACCTGCATTCGTAGTCTTCTCTTGGGTACTTCAGAGGGAAATGAAAACCTATTGTGCTTACCGCTCAGATCTTGTGGAACCAGCGGTGCCTGCATGCAAGGTGGGACCTCAAAGGCACGAACCGAAGGAGCCCGTCCGCATGCACCTCTTCTGAGCTGTGAGGGGCCTTTGGCTTGATGCCCTTGCCACAAAAATTACATCTTTTAACCATGTCTTTTGATACAATTACAATTCTGTGCATCTCTCTTGGCTGATTACGGGGCTGTAAGCAATCACTTTTCTCTGTTTCAAGAGAATAAATACCTTAGGAACGATCCCCAGAGCCACGTGCTAAAAGGTCGATGTACCTAAGGGGAGGAAAGGTTGTCTGAGGTTATCTTTCTCTTAGTTCAGGCTGAGGTCCTGGTTGTTTACTTGAGTTCTGGAAATAACCCTGGGAATTTATGTGGGTGCCAAGGGAAACATGAGGACAGTGTACTCTAAAAACATTTTGCTGTAAGCTGCAGAAGACAGCACTCACATGCCCACAGAAAGATGCTGGGGCCCTGCCGTGGACCCAACACATGGCTGACTTTAGGGGAGAGGTTACACTTTTTATTGGCTAATGGGGATGCCATCTTATCTATGACCTAAAGAGAGGCAGGAGCAATGGTGCAGAGTTTGGGAGGAATTGCGGTAGCTCTTCAGAGCTTGTCCTAGTTCAGGTTTCTACTGCTGAAATGAAACACCACCACCAAAGGGCAGCATTGAGAAGAAAAGGGGTTATTGTGCGGGCACTTCCATATCACTGTTCATCATCCAAGGAAGTCAGGACAGGAACTCAAGCAGAGCAGGAACATGGAGGCAGGAATTGATACAGAGTCCATGGAGGGGTGCTGCGTATGGACCTGCTTTCTCATAGAACCCAGGACCACCAGCCCAGGGATGTCCCCACTCATCATGGGCTGGGCCCTCCCCCATCAATCACTGATAAAGAAAATGCTTTACAGCTGGATCTCATGGAGGCACCTTCTCAGTAGAGGTTCCCTCCTTTCAGACAACTCTAGGCTGTGTCAACTTGATTAGCCAGCACAGAGAGCCTCTTCCCATGCAAGACATGCCCGTTCTCTTATGCAATCTTCTGTACTAGGGCTGGGAGTGAGATCTAGACCTCTGCCTGAAGCTGCCCGAGACAAAGAAATGCCCAGAACAAGCTGAGTGGTGCATTTGAGAACAATGTCTTGGAAAGGACCCGAGCATGTGAGAAAGCTGGGCTTCGGTGCCTTCATAATACAGCCTCCAATACCATCAGGGATCATTGAAGCTCATCAGAGCTGCCCTAAACTGAGGTAACAAGTCCTTAGACATGGCTGCTCTGGGAAGGACACACATCTCCCTTGCTTAAGACAATCTTAAGGTTTGAACCTCCTGGCAGCTGGAGCTGAACGTCTGGGTCCTAAGACAGACTTGGAGCAAAGCATCCGGTATCTATTTAACCTGTCTCTGTTACAACGGGTGTGTGTGTTAGTGTCCTACATCTTAAACCACCTTCAGCCTCCCCTGTTGCAGGATATTTGATCCCACCAGGAACCACGAGATTGTGAACTATGAAAACCTGTTTGTTGGGTGTGGCTCAACCCTAACACACACTTTCTGTAAATAAGAGCTAAATAAAGTCAACCCTAGGTCAAGAAGCAGGGCAAGCAACCAGCTGACAGGGATTAAGTAGAAAGAAGGGACATTGAGAAGAGGGTATTTAAGAGAGTATGGAAAATGAAAAGGTGCTTTTGGCTTTTGGTTTTACCTTCTGGGATTCCAGCTGAGTAGGAAGAGCTTTTTCCTTCTGGGACATGAGCTGAGTAGGAAGGGCAGCTGGGTGCTTTGCCTCTCTGGGCTGGCAAGTTTTCACCCCAGCATCTGGCTCTTGAGTCTTTATTGATAAATTCAAACTGTTGGGTTTTCCTTCTTTATAACAATACTCTCTGGCAACAAGGGGAGCTGTTTCCACCTTGCCATAGCTGAAGACAGGCCACACTGGCCACACACAGAAAACAAAACAGCACATGAAAAATAAAATCAGATTGTAGTTCAATGAATAACTCTGTCCCCAAGGCAGAGTATTTTACCATCTTCAAGGCACATTTGATCACATCGACCTTTTTCATTCTTAGACCTGGGAGGTTTTTAGTTTTGTTATTTATTATTAGTCATTTTGTTCTATGCGTATGAGTGTTTGTCTGCATATGTCTACCAGGTATGTGCCCAGTTCTTGCAGAGGTCAGAGGAGGGCCTCAGATCCCCTGGAACTAGAATAAAGGCAAGTTGTGCACCACCATGTAGGTTCTGGGAATCAAATCTAGGCTCTCTGAGAGAGCAGCCAGTGCTTTTAACTACTGAGCTATCTCTCCTGCCCACTCACAACCTGAACATTAGCATTTAACACTAAAGTTAAAAAGTCTCACTTAGTTGATCCTCAGTACCACAAAGCAGCAACAAGAGAAAACAGCAAAGCTCTTTAGGAAGGAAGAGAAAGGCCAGCCACCTCTGTAATATATACCCTTCCCTCTCTGACCAAAAGCAAGGCCAGCAATGGCTGTCAAGAAGCACCCAGCTTCAGCACCCTGTGAAGGTGAGCACCCAATGTTGCGTATTCCCTACATGTTTCAGTCTTCTGCTATGTGGACCCCTCCCCCATTTTTAAAAACAAAATATGAAGGTTTATTTTTAAAAGATTACATTTTTCAAACCAGAATACACAGAAATGCAAGGAATAACATTAGTCTCTAAAAATTAGACAGTAGGTGTCGGAAGCTCAAACAGCCTTCAAAATGGAGACAGGGAACACTCACAAAGTCTCACCAACATGACTGCCCAAATGTGAGCTGAACAAGGATGACACCAAAGAAAGTGGAGTGAAACCAGGGAGGTCCCAACCCTACACAAAGAACTGCAGGCAACCAAGGAAAGCTGAGAGCAGGAGCAGATTCCTTCCTGGGGAAGAGCTCGCTGATTGGCTGTCCAACGCCAAACGGGTAGCATTACATGCACCGAACAGTTAATATTTAGGAATACATATGTATATACATCAACATACATGCAATAACAGTTAGTAAAAAAAATGCCATGACTCTGAAGGAGAGTGTGGAGGGGAAAATGTGGAGAGTGTGAAGGGGAGTGGAAAGGGAAGAGAGAAATGCTGTAATTAAATTTTAATCTCAAAAAGAAAAAGAAAGAAATGGAAGCAGCAAACACTTAGTGACAGCACAGAGCTCCATTGCAAATTAAACCGTTACCACAGGGCTGCAAGTGACCTCAGCACTAAACAAAATGGCCTCACCTCCAGTCCTTTCAAATGGGTTTCATGATGGCAAGGAAAAAGCTGAACAATACGCAGAGCTATGCAAAGCTGCTATAGAATTATTTAAATGTCTCTAAAGTTGAGAAAAGCAATCATGTTAAATTTAAAAAAAACAAAACAAAACAGCTGGCTAGACAGGTCAGGTCAAATAAAGTTTACAGGAGATTTCAATATGTTAGCTTTAAACTGCGGCAGAAAGCTCATTTCAGAATGGCTGCTTCCTCTTGGCGTGGGTGTGCCACCAAGCTACATAATTCTATTAACTGGGAATGCATTGTTGTGGCTGGGTTATCATACCTGTTCTGGCTGGGCCATCACCCATTCACCTTGTGTCACTGTAGTCGGGGCCTCAGAGAGCTTGTGACTAGAGAGACTGTACTTAGGAGGTTTGGGATTCTCTTCAGGATTGGATTCTCGCTGGAAATCTGCATGAGGATGTGGATCAAAACATCTGCATCTCTGGGCCTCTATTTTCTTACACTGGAAGCAGACTGGCATTGGCAGAATCAGATGCTGGGAGACCTGGGTGAATGGAAGGTTCTTGGAAGGGGTTAAGAGGGCAGGATGAAGAAATGATTTTTTTCTTTTAATGGTGTGTGCTGAACCCTTCATGAGAAAATGACCAATCTAAAAACCTTTAAGAAACTGGGCATGGTGGTGCATGCCTGTAACCCCAGTGTTCTGGAGGCTGAGGGTACCCTGCTTAACACTGCTTCAAACAAATGCCAAACCACACAAAACACAACTTTTAAGAATTTCATGCAGGAAGCTGGGTGTGGTGAACACCCATATCATTACTTAAATGGAGACAAGAGGGTCAGAGATTAAGGCAGCCCCTGCTACATAGTGAGTTCAAAGCCAGCCTGGAGCACACGCGACTGGTCTCAGAAAGAGAAGCAACTCTGCTTCCTTAGAGAAGCCCCCCTCACCTTCCCCAGCATGAACTTCTTCCTGAGTGCCTTTCTCTCTTAACTCCACAATCTATGTTAAAATCACTGTGGGGGTGCTGTAGTGAGTTAAGGTGCTTGTTGCCAGGCTGCATGAGCCTTGCAACCTGCAAGTTGTTTGACTTCCATAAGCATGTCGTGGCTCATGTTTGTATGCGAGACACACACACACATACAGTAAATAAATAGATAAATAAATAAGGTAACTAGAAATATTTAAAATCTCCAATTGCGGCTCATGTTTGTATACAACACACACACAATAATCAGACAAACAAACAGATAAGTGTATTAGAAATATTTAAAATTTCTTAATTGCACCTCTGCTTAAGAAAAGAAGGGTATCACACATGTCTGCTCAGAGTAAGTCTGCGCAATGGCCTGGCAGGCAAGACAGACCACATGGTGTCTCCAGCAGCAGTAAATGAGACCAAGTGCCTGAGAAGCCATCTTTGCGTTGTCATCTCAAACCTGCCACAGGTTTACAACGGCCGCTTTCTTCCTGTGTTACTGCATGAGTCACTGAGGTGCTCCTAAGTGTGACATCATGCATTCAGTGCTCACCAGCCGGGTCCTGTGTGTGTGTGTTAGAGAACACACTGACTATCAGAAATGTACTAATGAGGAAAACCAGGAGCAGGTGGCTGAAGAGTAATAGAGGAAGGGGATGGTAAAGAAGAGTAGAGATGGAGAGAGAGAGGCTGAGGCAGTGACCAGCAAAGAGCAACTGTGTGAGGGTTACAGGACACGGAACAGGGAAGCAAAAAGACAGCCATTAAACCTTGCAGTCACCTTCACTGCTTACCTCAGCATCTGAAAGAGTCACTCAAGACTACAGAGGCCCACCCACGCTCCTGCCAAAGGAGGCAGCACCCACGGCGGGGCGTAAGCACAGCACAGCCATCCATTAAAGCACAGCAGGAACCGTGACAAGGGAGGAAAAGGAGCCAGAGCTTCTAAGGCCCTGCTGTTCTCCTAACAGCACTTTAAAGGGATGCTATGCACTTACAACTGACATGCTGTGTTTCTGTCATTTTCTTATGAGTCAGTCACAGGGCTTATTATGGAAGATCAGTCGTTCTTCAAAGCCTCTGTCCTGCTTCTGACTTTATTTCTGGTTTCATTTCTTTATTCTAATGTCCAGGGGGGAAAACATACCAAGGCTGTGGTGGTGTACACTTTTCACTTTTCACCTCAGCGCTTAGGAGGCGTAGGCAGATGGGTCTCTGTGAGTTCAAGGCCAGCTTGATCTACACAGTCAATTCCAGGACAGCCAGGGCTACATAATACGTAAAATGCCTTAAAAGGCCAAAGATAAATGTATTTCTCCATTTCTCAACCTTCCTTCCTTCCTTCCTTCCTTCCTTCCTTCCTTCCTTCCTTCCTTCCTTCCTTCCTTTCTTCCCTCCTTCCCCATGCCCTCTCTCATTCTTTCTTTCTTGTGACTGGATCTCTCTGCAGCCTTGATTGGCCTGATCCTACTCTGTAGACCAAATAACCTCAACATCACAGAGGTCTACCTGCCCCTGCTTCCTAAGTGCAGGGATTAACTTTGTAAGCCCCCATACTGGATCCACTTCCCTCTTTGTCCATGCTTTCATGTATTTGAGGCCTTCCTGCCTCAGTCTCCATAGTAGAGGGAATATAGGCTTGTATCAACCACCATGCTCGGAAATTCTGTTTTTTAATCATTTTTTGCAGTTGAAGGCAATGCCTTGTGCATGCCAAGCAAGCCCTCCGTCACCACCGGTCCTGAGACCATGGATCTATGAATATGGATAGAGGAGTCCCATGGGGTACTCCAGCACACCCTGGGGGGCAGCTGGTTCTTGAGTAAAGCTACCCTGTGAGTTACCTCTGCGCTGGCCAGTTTTATGTCAATTTAACACAAGCTAGAGTTACCTGAATGGATGGAACCTCACTTGAGAAAATGCCTCCGTAAGATCCGGCTGTAAGGCATTTTCTTAGTAATTGATGAAGGAGGGTCCAGCTCACTGTGGGTGGGGCCATCCCTGGGCTGGTGGTCCTGGGTTCTATATGTAAGCAGCCTAAACAAGCTGTGTGTCAGTGAGCAGCACCCCTCCATGGTCTCTGCATCAGCTCCTGCCTCCAGGATGCTGCCCCAGCTTCCTTCAGTGATGGATTACAATGCGGAAGTGCGAGCCCGACAAACCCTTTCCTTCCCAACTTGCTTTTCGGTCGTGGTGTTTTGTTGCATCAATAGAAACCCCCGGACTAAGACAACCTCTATCACAGCATGTGTAAGAATGCTTGGCTTTCACAGGAGTCAGCGGACACGTGACATCAGGGCTAGCACCGAAAGAGCACTGGGGCAGATTCATTTATGCATACCAAAGGATTTCTGAGCCCTCCTAGGCTGTCACTGAGCACGTGGCATCAACCTGGACCACTCAACAATAAAATCTAGTAATTTACTTACTTGCTGCTACGTAGGCTCGTCTATGCAGTCAGCACCTGTCCTTCCTGATGGGCCTGGAACCAGTGCTCTGACAGCAGCTGGGCTTCATGCCTGGACCTGCCACACCTGTCTGTGCTTTGGAAAACCCAAAACAAATAAGGGTGGCGCCTGCCTCAGAAACTGATAGTCCACAAAGGAAGACAAAGTAGCAGGCAGGAAGTAGATGCAGTAGTTCAGAAGTATCAATCAACAGGCTGAATGAAGGGGCTGGGAGATGGGTCAGCAGTTGAGGGCACTGCCTGCTCCTCTGGAGTTTCAATTCGTGCGGCAGGGCGCAGCCATTTATGACAAATTATAACTGTTTATACTGTCGAGGGTTCCACTGTGTATCCCTGCCTGGCCTGGGACTCACTATGACCAGGCAGGTTTCAAGTTCATGGTTATTTATATTTATATACGTGTGCATGTACTTGTCTGTATGAGCTGTGTGTCACATGTTTGTAGGCACCCTCTTCTGACCTACCTGGGCACCAGCACACACGTGGTGCACAGGCATACATGCAGACAAAATACTCGCACACATACAAAAATTAAAAAAGAAAAGGTCATTAAGATCATTAAGATGGCATGAGGTTTCAGGCCTGTGATTCCAGCACTTGAGAAACAGTGAGAGGGGGATCAGGAATTCAAGGTCCTCCTCAGCTATGTAATGTCTTAGAGGCCAGCCTGGGCTACCTGAGTCTTGGGGCTGGAGAGATGGTTCATCAGTTAAGAGCACTTACTGTTCTTCCTGAGAGACAAGTTGGGACCCAGCACCTGTGTCTGCTTGCCTATAACTCTCGCACCAGGAGATATGACTCCCTCTTCTGGTCTCCTGAGGAACCTACAAACACACAGCATACAACTCATACAGACATGTCTACACACATGCATACATATTAATAAATGTGAGTTTGACATGTGCCTGGTCTGCATAGTGAGTTAAAGTTAACCGGGGACACACAGTGAAGGTCTGTCTCAAAATTGCATATACTCCCCAATAAATAAAAGGTCCAAATTTGTTTTAAAAGTGTAATTTTTTGAGACCAAGGAAGATTCAAAATGAAATAAACCCTTGTTTCCTCCTGACTAAGAATCGCCCCCCCCCCCCACACCCGAGATTACAAACATAGAATGCCACGCCTGATTTTGTGGGAGTTTTGTTTGTTTTCTTGTTTTGGACAGGGTCTCTACATAGCCCTGGCTGTCCTGGAACTCACAGAGATTTTCCTGCCTCTGCCTCCTGAATGCTGGGATTAAAGTCATCCTCCATCATCAAGCCTAGACAACTGTCTTGGCCTTAAAAACAAACAAACAAACAAACAAAAAACAACAACAAGGCTGGCCTCGAACTCGTGATCCTCCTGCCTCTGCCTCCTTCAGCAAATCCTACCGGTGTGCGCCACCACATCCGGCTGCACCCTTAGAAAACTGAGTGTAACACAAACCCAGGACATTTTTGGAAATTGTATACTCTCTAGCAACTTTGTGTGAATAAAAATACAAGCACTGTTTTATTAATTATATAAAATATAAAAATAGAAAAAAAAACCCAAAACCAAAAAACTTTATTTAACCTATTTGTTTTCCTAGGCTTGAACTCCATGAAATTCTTCTGCCTCAGCCTCCCACAAGTCAGATTACAGTCATGAGCCATTATGCTTGGCACTCTTGACCTTTTAAAAACTTAATCATTAGTTTAGTGTTAGCATGTGTGAGCTCAGAGAAAAACTCCAAGTTTCCTCCTTCTGAAGTATATTTAAGGGCTCAGACTCTGGTTGTTAGGCTTGCATGGCTGGCTCTTTCTCCTTGCTGAGCCATCTCATCAATCTGAGCTTGGCCTGTAAAATATATATATAAATAAATAATTATTTTAATTATGTGCATGTGTGTGTTTGCATGTGGGTATGTGCACATAAATTCAGATGTCATCTGAAGCCAGAGGCCTAGGAGCCCTGCCCCCACCCCCAAGCTAGAACTAAAGAATCGTGAGCTGCTCAGCATGGGTGCTGGAACCTCTGAATGGAAGAGCCATCGCTTCAGCTCCAGTCCTGGCCTTTTAATTTGTTTATTGTTGTTATTTTAAAAAAACATTTAATTTATAATTTGATGTGGGCAGATATTTTGCCTGCTTGTGTGTCTGTGCACCACATGTGGGCCAGGTGTCCTCAAAGTCTGGAAGAAGGCATCACACCCCCTGACACTGGAGTGGCAGATTATTGTGAGCTGCCATGTGTGCCTAGACTCGGACTCAGCTGCTCTGGAAAGTGACAAGTGTCCTCACTCCTGAACCACCTCTCTATGCCCTGTTACTAATAAGAGCTCCTCACTCCTGAACCACCTCCCCATGCCCTATTACTATTTTGAGACAGAGTCTCACTGTGTAGCCCTGGCTGTCCTGGATCTCACTATGTAGACCAGGCTAGCCTCTAACCCAGAGATCTACTGCCTCTGTCTTTATGTTGCTGAGTCCTGGCTTTCTTTTTCTTTCTTTTCTTTCTTTCTTCCTTTCTTCCTTCCTTTCTTTCTTTCTTTCTTTCCTTCTTTCTTTTTACTTATTATACCTTCTTTCTTGAATGAAGTGATAAGCCAATTGTCTTTTCACTTTATATGTAGTATAAATCAGAAGTAAAAGAGAGAAAAAAGAAAAAGGAGGGAGAAGGGAAGAAGAGGGAGAGGTACACACACACACACACACACACACACACACACACACACACGAGGGGCGTAGTATAATACCGTACTGACCTACAAGTTAGCTGAGA
This sequence comes from Pachyuromys duprasi, assembly GCA_028658305.1. Lineage (NCBI taxonomy): Eukaryota > Metazoa > Chordata > Mammalia > Rodentia > Muridae > Pachyuromys > Pachyuromys duprasi. The sequence continues at coordinate 4,050,127 of CM053748.1, read as the reverse complement.
TTCCTGGACCAAATTTCAAGAATTTTCCCAGAACACAAAGCTCCTGCTATGTTCATCGCATTTCTGTTCACCCTAATATACTGTGTCTGGACTTGCTCTTTGCTGACACAGCTGCCGAGAGAGCTCTATCCTGTAACCACCCAAACCCTAGTCCTGCTCTCTCTTTTTCTCTCTCTCTGCAGAGCTGGAGAAGACTCCAGAATGTCATGCCATTGGCATGTCCATCACTGTCTCTGCAAATGTCATCTCTGGAATATATGGATGTAAAATTTCATGTATGTGGATGTACAATTTCTACGGTGACAATCCCACAGACCCTTCCTTGAAATAATTAAATGGAAATAATTAAACTGGAAACAATTAAACCTGAAATAATTAAACTGGAGCACATAGGATAAAACAAAACGAAACGAAACAAAACATCCATTTGTATGCAGCCCGACTTAAAGGGGCGAAGGCTAATTTGCATGTGACCTGCTTGAAATGAACCGCGCCAGCCTTCAGTCTTTCACTCTATGGGAGTAGAATCTTTCACCATCACACATTATTTCCAGAAGGCAACTGGCTGGCTGCATAGAAAGGCGGTGATGATAAAATTAATTTAAAATTATTAGGTCAATAAAAGGTCATCTATTTATACATCCGGCAGAAGGAAGTCAATGGTGTGCAGCGAACGCAGCAGGAGGTAGAATAAGGGTTGATGGCTCAGGCTCTGGGGAGGCTTAGTGCTGACTTACCGGGAGCACCACTAGCCATGCCTTCTCTTTGTGTGCCCTCCAGTGAGGCTCCTGTGTCCCAGTGACAATCACCCATAGGCTTGGTGGCCCCAAACAAATGAATTGCTGTCAGGCAGTTCTGGGGTTCGGAGGTTTAAAGTGGGTTGTCAGGGCTGTGTACCTTCTGTGTACCTTCTCTCCGGGAGAGAGCTCTAGTGTCTGAAGCTATCTGTATTCCTTTGCTCCTGTGCCCCCTTCCCCTCCCCCCCCCCCGCCTCACACTGTGTCCCATCATGTGACCCGTTTCCACCATCCATCTTTTGTTCTATATCTGACCCTCTTATTCTCCTGTCTGAGGACCCTTATAATGACTTCCAGGCCACTTAGATAACTTATAATAATCTTTTCCGTCTCAGAGCTTTATGTTAATCACATCAGCCAATTGGCTTGGTCCTTGGCAGGAACAGGTGCAGCCGTCTGTGAGGGCCCCTGTTCTGCTGTGGCTGTAATGAGAGCAGTTACAGCTGACTGAGCAGTGCCTGTGGGGGCACCGGAGTTTTATTGGTGGCAGAGAAGACGCAGGATGTACCAGGTGCTTTCTGTGTGGCATCCTCACACTTGAACTATTTCTGGGACCCAGGAGCAGATTTCCAACTCCCGCTTGTACAGGTATTTTTTCTGAGGATTTTCTCTGAAGCCAGAAGTACAAAAGAATTAATGATCCCTTGTGCTCCCAAGCCTCCCTTGTCAAAGACCAATGAGGCCAACTCTCTTGGCCTGTGGCTAGAGACACTCGTCTGTGCCTGTAATATACACTTTTCTAGAATTCCCAATGGAACTGAACTCCAGGTGTCCATTGTCTAAAGTGTGTCCTGCTTAAAACATATCTTCTCTTTTACTGGCCTTTGCCTTCTGGTCTTGTTTTCTCTCAGCTCCCCTAATAATATTTTTTCGGACCATCTACCAGGCAAATTGCTTGTGCTTGTGTCTTCTCAGAATCTATTTCCTGGGTCATTAAAAGTAGAGTATTGGAGCAGACAACTCAGTTGCCCAGGACTACACGGCTGGTAAGTGACAGGTCTTCTGCAAATTAGATCCTTCTAACCATCCCACGTTGCTTGTCTTAGCTGGCTTATTACTTATTGTCCCTGAGGAATACAGTGGACTTGGGATATAATTAAGTCAGAACGTACTTCGCTCTGAGTATCTGACTTGAAAGATGAGAGGATTCCCAGAGGGTGAGAGGAGACTGCAGTTCAGCCATCTGAGACTCTGGTGTGATGGGGGTAAGGATGATGCGACTCTTAGGTTGCAGCAGCCTGTGGGAACTCTCTAAGCATCTCAAGGTACCAGACATAGATTCATCTGTCAATGGGAGTGGTGTCCTGCAGACACATGCCACCATGATTAAAGGATCACTATCGTATGGACTTCAAATTCAGCATCGGACAAAGTAACAAAAACTGGCTAAAAGTATGTCTGTTTTGATAGCTCAAATAAGAGTGGCCCCCATAGGTTCACATATTTTAATGTTTAATCACCAAGGAGTGGTGCTATTTGAAAAGATTAGAAGGCTTGGGAGGTGTGGCCTTGTTGGAGGAAGTATGTCACTGGGGGTGGGGGGTGGACTTTAAGGTTTCAAGAGCCCAGACCAGGCCAAGGCTCACTCTCTCTTGGCCTGTAGATCTGGATGTAGCAGTGAGCTGCTATTCTAGCACCATGAATGCTGCCATGCTCCTGGCAATGATGATAATGGAGTAACCTTCTGAAACCGTAAGCAAGACCCCAATTAAACACTTTCTTTTGTAATATTGATATACACTGCCTTTCTCAGTACATCTGTGTGTGTATATGTATAGGGAATATAAATAAGACATAAACCTAAAATCTAGCTTGCATGGAGCAGTTTCTGTGGAATATAATCTTATCAGCACTGCACTCTTCTACAAGGTAAATTTTAGACCATGAGTTTCCTCATTTTTGAAAAAGAAAAAAACAGTTGAACTATCCAAAAATGGGCATTTTGTTTATTTGTTTGTTTGTAATTATTCTTGCTATTTAGAACTGATAGAAACATAATTTTACATAATTTTCCTCAAGACAGAACCTCATGGGAGAGGCAACTTATTCCCTGGCCCTTTCACCTTTAACAGAAGGCCTTCAGCAAAGTTCTTGCCTTGTGGGATTTGTGTTTAGTTTGGAATTCAAATTAATTAAATTTGGAATTCTCCCTTCAGTCTCAGAAGAAGAAACTCATAAAGAAAACAAAGCGTTCCGTTAGCATTAGCATTCAGAATATGAGAAGAGCAACCATGTCATGTCCAGGCAGTTGCGCAGCTGCCAGTCACGAGAGGCACACCTGGCACTTCTCTGAGTGTTAGGTGCCACTTGCCACAAATCCTGGCTTTGTTACTGAGTCCTGGTGTGATGCCTTAGGTGATCTTGTTACTCTTCTCTATCAGCTACCTTATCTTAAAACAGATGAAATTACAGGGCTGGCTGCATCCCTGCTGGAAGGCTGCTCCATGTTGGGACCTTCTTAGTGGATTGATCTACTTCCAGAAGTGAAGCATCTTAGGAAGGTGAAACTTGCAAAGGCTGGGATTGCCTAGATAACTGAGGCCTGAGGTCTGGTTTGTCTACTGTGTTCCTAGCTTGCTTAGCACAGAGGAAAACCAAACCAAAACAAAACAAAAAACAAAATGTAGAGGTTCGAGAAATTGACCTCATCCCCTGGCATCTTGTCATCCATGAATTGAGCTTTTATAGTTCAATAATTATCATAATGCCACATGTGCCTGTGCAGGGCTGTTTGCAGAATTTTGACTTGGGAAAGTTTCATTTAGAGCACGATTGAATCGATGTGTTGTCATAAATGAGTTAGTTATTCCAGACCTAACCAGTGGCAACAGAGATGAAAGAAGAAAGAAAGAAAGAAAGAAAGAAAGAAAGAAAGAAAGAAAGAAAGAAAGAAAAAAGAAAAGAAAAGAAATGCTGAGGAGGTGAGGCAGAAGGATCAGGAGTTCAGGCCAGCCTTCAAAATATAATGAATTTAGGCCAGCCAAGGCTACATGAGACTGTCTCAAAAACCAAGCAGGGCTGGAGAGATGGATCAGTAGTTAAGGGAACTCGCTGCTCTTCCAGAGGACCCCAAACTCAACAGCCACTCCAAGTAACACGCAGCCACCCATCTCCAGGGATCTGAGGCCTTTGAGGGTTCCTGCACTCTCAATAAATTTTCAAACAAACAAATCAATGTTGCAGCCAAATAAACTCCTTACTTTTTAAAATTCTGAGGTGCTTTGCATCCTGTAACTAAATGAATACACTTGTTCTCCAAAGAGATCAACAAATCCAGTTTTCTCCTAAACTAAGTTTTTTGTTTGTCTTTGTTTTTATTTTTGAGACAAGGTTTCTCTGTGTAGCCTTTGCTGTCCCAGACTGGCTTTGTAGACTAGGCTGGCCTTGAACTCACAGCCTACCTCTGTCTCCTAGAGTGCTGGGATTATGGACATGGGCATGCACCACCACATTAAGTTTTGTTTTTTTAATTTTTAACTTTAAAAAACTTAAAGCTTGGCAGTGACTCCTAGCGATGGGGAACATGGAGCCTGAAGCAGCCATTTCCTGTAACCAGGCAAGAGTTCCAATGGAGGGGTTGGGACAAAACCCAGCCACAAAACCTTTCACATTCAAATTGTCCTGCCTGCAAGATGTGCTGGGGTAAAGGCGGCACAGAACTTGTGGAAGAGGCCGACCAATGCCTGGTCCAGCCTGAGACCCTGGCCATAGGAGGAAGCCCATCCTTGATGTTGCCTAGAGGGTCAGGACCCAGAGGTGGGATAGCCCAGAGACTTATGGTAAAACCAAACACATCCTGCAAGAAACACAAGAAATGATTCCTAATAATATTCTGCTATATGCTATATGCTACTGTCATCAGAGGCTTCATCCAGTAACTGATGGAAACAGATGCAGAAACCCACTGGCAAGCATGAGTGGGAACTCTGCAAGTCCTGTGGAAGAAGGAAAAGAATCGCAGGAGACAGAAGGGTCAAGAACACCACATGAAAATCCCCAGAGGCAACTAACCTGGGCTTATAAGGACTCACGGCGGCTGACCCAACAATCACAGAGCCTGCATAGGTCTGAGCTAGGCCCTCTGCTTAGATGTTCTGGTTGCGTAGCTTGCTGTTTTTGTGGGACCCATAACAGTGGGAGTTGGGGCTGTTTCTCACTCCTTTGCCTGCTTTTAGGATGGATTGCTTCATCCATCCTTAATATGAGGGGAGCTACCTAGTCTAATTGCAACTTGACATGCCACATTTGACTGATATCCGTGGGAACGCTGCTCTTTTCTGAAGGGAAACAGAGAAGTTGGGTCATGGGGAAGCCTGGGAAGAAAGGAGGGAGGGAAAATTGATGTTGGGATGTAGTATATGAGAGAATAAGTAAATTTTTTTTAAAAAAGAAAGAAATCTAAGAACATGCCCAATTACTGCTGTATAATGGCTTAGAAATAATTAGTGAAAATAAATTCATTGCAACTAAAAAAATTTTAAAAAATGTTTTGAGCTTGGTGTGATAGTGTAGGACTTTAATTCCATTACTCAAGAGGCAGAGGTTGGTGGGGCTCTATAAGTCCACTGGAAAAGAGACTCAACCTTGACCAAAGAGTTTAGAATTAGTTGTTTTTTGTTTTTTTTTTTTTTTCAGTATAAAAAAAAACATTTAAAGAACTTATATAGGGAAAGGAACAAAAATCTCAGGATGTAGAATGCTTGAGCATTACAAAAGAGAGGAAGGGAGGAAGGGAAGAGGGTTGAAGAAAAGGGACAGAGTGCAGGGCTCTGCTCCCCCCCCCCCCCCGCAGCCCCTTTCTCAGGGTCTCCTACTGCTGTGTTAGAATTCACAGTCAGAACAACAGGTGGCAGTAGACACTGGAAGGGGGAAGGCAAGCACAGCATCAGATCAGCCCCCGGAAAGGATGAATGGGGTTGGGGTGTGTGTGGCCAGAGTGGGGGTTGGGAGGGAAGGGGGACCAACTGCCCCAAGACTGTCCAGAACTTAGCTTCTTAAACTGCACCACAGTCCCATGTCAGGTACATAACGGAATGTGAGAGAGGGGCACAAAAAAAAATCTGAAAACAGTGAAAGGTTACCGAACCCAATCAAATGCATCGTAAATCCGAGATGTTTTTGGCAGCACTCACCTTTGTTGTATCACAGGGTTTCATCACAGCCCTGGCTCTGAACACAGTGACTGTGTGAGCTCTGGTGCCCCGACACAAGGCCAAAAGGAACTGCCTGAAACAAGCCAGCTCAGATTCCAGGCCACTGTGTTTTATGGACTACAGTGTTTTCGTTTTTTACTGTTATAGAAACATGGTGGCTTAATTACAGAAAACAGAGACACTTAATATTTTCCCTCTGTCATTCCTTGGCATTAAATTAGTGTAAGTTTGGATTGTACTGTGTTGAATGCTTGATTTTAAAACTTGCTGTTGAATGCTGGGCAGGCAGTCGTGATGCATGACTCTAATCCCAGCCCTTGGGAGGCCGAGGCTGGTGGATCTCTGTGAGTTCAAGGCCAGCCTGGTTTACAGAGTAAGTTGCAGACAGCCAAGGCTACACAGAGAGACCCTGTCTTGAAAAACAAAAATAATAAACAAACAAACAATCAAAGAAATAAAATTATCTTTTGAGTTACTGACTTGAGTCACTGTGTAAAGCCTGGTAAGTTCTGCACTCGGTAGGCAGAGGCAGAAGGATCTTTGTGAACTCAAGCCCAGGCAGGACTGCCTAGTGAGACCCTGTCTCTAAAACCTGGAACAAAGAATCACAAAGTGAATTTTAGTTTGGTCTTAGGACAGAATTTCTGATTGGGCTCTTGCTACATATGAAAGCTCTTGCTACATAACCCTTAGGACCTGAACTCAATCCTCAGACTGAGTTCCTCAATCCTCAATCCTATGGGGCAGAAGGAAAGAATCAACTCTTAGCAGCTGTCCTCTGACCTCCACAGACATGGTATGCACATCACACACACACCCCACAGAGGCACACACTAACAACAAAAAAATTTAAAAATAATTTTTAAAAGCTTTGTTTTAAAAACGTACTTTATTTTAAAAACTTACATGTATCCTTGTGTGTGTGTGTGTGTGTGTGTATGAATGAATGTGTGCCACTGTGTGTGGGTGCCACAGGAGTACAGAATAAGGTGTCATACTCCCCGGAACTGGAGCAGGCAGTTGTCATTTGCCTGACATGGGTGTTGGGAACCTAACTCAAGACCTCTGGGATTGCAGCAAGACCTCTTAACTCCTGAGCATCTTGCTAGCTCCCCAGCTCCAACAATCTCTGAGATGGTCAAGGGAAAAGTTTAAGAAGCCTCGCTCTGGGAGGGAGGGCTAAACTCGGAGACTTCAACCCCTCTGTGCAGGTACCCACTGTCACATGATGTAAAAGAAAATAGGAGTGTTTTGAACTGCACAATTGTGAGGAGCAGAGACTCACTGTGCACAGGCTACGGCATTACCTGTCACCCAGGACACAGACGAGCTTGTGGCTCTCCCTGAACAGGACGCTTTGCCAGTCCTCCGCCTTGGTGGAGCAGGCAGGCCTACAGAAAGCAAACCAGCCGCTTAATTAGCAGACGGAGCCAAGCGGGGTTGAGCGCGTGCTCCGGCAGTAAGGCACCTCCTGGCTTGAAGCCTTGGGTTTGCACGCGGACACTATGAAAACAGGCAGAACACAAACATTTAGATGAGTTCCTGTGTCATCTCGGAACAGGAGACCACAGGTGCAAGGCCAGCTCAGGCCACCCAGTGAGTTTGAGCCAGCCTGCACTACATAAAGAGACCCTGTCTTTAAAGTCAACGTTCCTTTCTACTCTACCAGGTTGTTCAAGGTTAGCCTAAAATAGAACACCTTAGTAACATGATCAGCACAGAACAAGAACTGGGTCTCGGGGAGGGACCAGACAGAAAGTGATCCTGCTGGCCCACAAGCCCATGGAGCCTTCCAGGAATAAGCAGGCAGTGCTGTCTAATGTGTCAGCCCTCCTAGGTCACTCAGCTCTGTGTGACTGTCTTGTGTCACGGAGGCCTAACCCTTCTATAGCACACATTTCTGACTAGAAATTTAATATAATCTAATTAGCTAGAGGACATGGATTTTCAGTCTATAGAACAAGAACTTAACGAAGAATCGGAATCTAGAGGCTGGAGAGATGACCTAGCAGCAAAGAGTATTGGCTGTTCTTGCAGAGGACCTGGGTTCAGTTCCTAGCACGCACACGCACACGCACACACATGGGGCTCACAGCCGTCTGTAATCCCAGTACCAGGGGACCTGCCACCCTCTCTGATGTCTGCACTGGGTACACGCATGGTGCACATACATGCATGTAAACAAAACTCTCATACGCATAAATATAAATTTTAAAATTTTTAGTTGGCATCTAGACAGAAAAAAACCTGATGAGCCTATCATAGGAATTAACATCCACTGTTAGGAGCGCATTTACTTAGCTGTTTTAGAACATTTGTTTATTTTATTACATTGCATGAGTGTGTTGCCTAGATGTATGTATGTGTGTCATGCACACGCCTAGTGCTTATGAAGGTCAGAAGAAGGCATCAGATCCCTGGAAGTGGAGTTAGGGATGGTTGTGAACCACTGTGGGGGTGTTGGGAACTGGACCCAGGTCCTCTGGAAGAGCAGCAAGAGCAGCAAGCAGCTACTCTTTATTGCTGAGCCGTCTCTCCAGCCCCTTAGAAGTTGCCTTTTTGCTGTTTCGTTTGTCATTGGTGTACACAGAGATGTAACTTACTCTCGTCTGAGCTTTTTTCTCAAACATCTTAATATGTTTTCTTTTTCTTTTTTCTTTTTTGTTGTTGTTGTTGAGACAGGGTTTCTCTGTGTAGCCCTGGCTGGCCTAGGACTCACTCTGTAGACCAGGCTGTCCTCAAACCCACAGAGATCTGCCTGCCTCTGCCTCCCCAGTGCTGAGATTGAACGTGTGCCACCATGCCCTGCTCATCTATTTTCTTAACCCTGAGTGTTAAAATTGAAAAGAGTGTGTGTGTGTGTGTGTGTGTGTCTGTCTGTCTTTTTCTTTCTTTCCTTTTTTTTTTTTTATTTTGAGAAAGGGTCTCACTATGTTTCCCCAATGGGCCTCAAACTCCCAGAAACTCCTGCCTCTGCCTCCTGAGTACTAGATTAAAGGTGTGCACCACCATGTCCAGCTAATAAACCTCCGTTATAGAGACACTGTCCTCATTCCTGGAAAAGAAAGGATCTGCGGCTGGAGAGGTGGCCATTGGTGAAGGGAGCTTGCTTGCACAGAGGATCCAGGTTCAGTTCCCAGCACCATGTCATGTGACTTACAGCCATTGCAACTCCAGCGACAGGGGATCTGGTTCCCCCTTCTGGCATGCATGAGCACCACACTGATGTGCACAAAACCCACACACACACACTCAGAGAATTAAAAATAAAATAAACCTAAAGAACAGTGACAGCAAAGCAGGTAAAGGCCTGGTGGCACACACTTTTAATCCCAGATCTCAGGAATGGAAACAAGAGAAGCTCTGTGAGTTTGAGGCCAGCCAGAGATACATAGTGAGACCTGGTCTCCATCATATATGTGTGTGTGTGTGATTGTGTGTATGTATATGCATGCACACGTGTATTTGTGTGTATGTATGTGTGTAATCAACACTGAATTTGCATCTTGATTTTCAGACATAATAAACCTTATAGCTACAGGAATACTTCTCTGTGTTACTGTTGTTGGAATGTTTGGTTTGCCTGTTTGAGACAAGAGTCCCTTGTAAACCGGTACTTATGTAGAGAATGGACACCCAAAGGCTGAGCTCTGAGCTCCACATTCGCGCTGCGGCAGGTGAGTGCTCACACTTTTACTCACGTGCACATAGACAAGCTGAGGGCGGCGGCTCGTACCTGGGTTCCATATGGAGATTGATTCTCAGCAGTTGTGGTACCCGATGAGCTGGTTTAGTAAGCAGCAAAAGCAAACAAGAGTAGATGACAGAAGCAGCAGGGAGACGGTAAGGGCACTGTAGAGTCGGGACTTAAAGCAGCCAGCAGGAACAGCCTGGCTAGGGGAGCAAGAAGTAAAATCATCAAGTCAGGCACGTGGAACATCTAAGAGAAATGGCTGGAGATGCGCTGGCCAAGCTGGGGACCAGGAGGGTCCTGGCCAAGCAGAGCCATCCCTCCATGGATGAGCGTCTGCCCTCGGGTCCACTGCAGTCATTCTTACAGCATGTGATACACAACAGTAGCTTCCACTGGAAACAGTTCACCCTCCAGCCGTGCACGCTTGTAACTATAAAGATCCTTAGCCTTGTCCTTTCTCCCGTCCCACAGTAAAGGAGCCAGCCTGCCCCAGGACAAGAAGGTTTAGAGGACATTCAAGAACACGTGCAAGTCTGACAGGTGGCCCATCGCTTGTTCCCACAGTCTGCACTCAACAAACACAAATCACAACTGAAAACTTATCAATATAATGTGGACTTCCCTGAGGCCAAAAGGTTGCTAAGAGTTCTTGGCCAGCCTAGACTACAAAGTGAGACCCTGTTTTACAAAAACCAAAACCAAAGTGGAAATAAACAAGAACAAATGCTGACAAAGATGTGTGGTGGTGGGATGAATTACACACTCCTGAAAGGCGTGGAAACTGCTACAGCCTCTATGAGAACTAGTGTGGAAGTTCCTCAGAGCACTAAAACATACCCAGGGCTAGAGAACGGTTCAGCAGTTAAGAGCACAGACTGTTCTTCTAGAGGATCCAGATTCAATTCCCAGCACCCACATGGTAGCTCATAGCTCTCTGTAATTCCAGGTCCAGGAGATCTGACACCCTCTTCTATCCTCCTCAAGCACCAGTGGTACAAAGACACATGTGCAGGCGAATATTCCCACCCTGACACATTAAAACACAAAACAACGGCAAAAACATACATTTCCTGTACCACGCCAGGATTACACCAAAAGGAATATACTACAATGGAGTTTTATTCCACCCCAAAGACAAACTATGCCATTTCCAGGAAAATGGGTAGACCTGGAGATGATCACAAGCAGGCTAGAACCAGGAAGACAAATATCACATTTTTATCTCATCATAGAACCTACTTTGTATGTGTGTAAGTGTGGTGAGTGTGTGTGTGTGGCGGGGGGGGAGGGGCAGGGAGGAGGATTAGTTGCTTCCCTATTGCTGTGATAAAATGCCATGACTAAAAGCAACTCAGAAGACTGATTTTGGCTAACGGTTCCGGGGAGAGAGTCCAGAATGGCCAGGAAGGTAAGGAATGGCAGGAGAATTGGAACATTGGCTGATCACATTGTCATCCGCACACAGGAGGCAGACAGAGCAGGAAGTGGGGCTCAGCTGTATCGATCCCCAAAGCTCGTCCTCAGCAGCTTACTTCCTCTGCCCACACAGTTCATCCTGGTTGTCGACCTAACTAAGAGAGAAGCTGCTTGTCAAGTCTATCCTGTTCCTGTGGCATTAACGGGATCCCCCAAGGCCTCTCCATGCCATGCCAGCTGCTGGGAGAGCCGTCCTGGAGACTGGGCAAGGCTGTACCCTTGGCTTCTCTGGTATGACACAACCACTGTTGAATTACTCCAACGTATCATGTAAGCCATTGTAACACATCTCTTTCCGATACATATTCATTCTGCTCCACTAGAGAACCCCCGACCATCACAGCAGGCTAGCCTCAAGCTGCTGGTGTAGCTGAGGGTGACCTTGAACTTCTGGCATTCCTGCTTGATCCTTTCAAGTGTTAGGATCAGAAACATGGGCTACTATACTTAGTTTTGTGTGGTACTGGAGACCAAACCAGGGCTTTGTGCATGGTAAAAAGGTGCTCTGTAATTGGAGCTACACCCTCACCCCTAAATTTGCATTCTTTAAGGCACAAAACCTGTGGTATTTTGTTATGATAGATCAGACATAACAATAATAACACACTCTCCACTTAAGTTTATTTTATTTTTTTAGTCTTTTGCATACGTGCTACTAGGGTTGTGAACTTTTCACTGTTTCTTGTAGTGATATTTACTGTATAATAGGATCTCATTATGTGTCCTTGGCCAGTGTGGAACTCTCTGTGTAGATCAGGCTGCCCTCAAGTTGCCTTTGCTTCCCAAGAGCTGGGATTAAAGGTGTGGACCAATGTGATAGGCTTTGTAATGATATTTTCAAGGTTTTTGGTTTGCGTATGTGTGTGTCTTGAAACACAGAAAACAAATTATTTATTACAGTTGATAATTTTATCTCAAATAGTCGCAGACCTGCTTCAGCTGGAGGGGGTCTTGTCCATTTTGCTTTTGCTCCTCTGGATGCTCTTATCTTTGAGTATTACACACTGACTTCATATGTGGGAATCCTTTGAGACCTTGGATGAACTCATCTTTCCCCACGGAAGATTTTTGTTCCTTTCCTCTAGTCATCTGGAGGCAACACAAACCAGTTTAATTCTAGTCCACGTTAACACTTCTGCTTCTGTAGGCTGTGTGGTTACACATGCCCCGAAATCCCAGCAGTCATGGGGCCAAAGCAGGATTGTAAGGAAAACAGGAAGAATGTAGTGAGACCTTATATAAACCTTCAATTTAAAAAAAAAATCACTTCCTCTGGTAACATGGAGCAGCTTTAATCCTTCAGGAGCTTGGCCTCACCCTCAGTTCACTCTGAAAGGTAGCTCAGTCCTAGCCAAACAGAGGAAGGCCAGCATTGCCAACAGGCACAGGCTTTCATAACTGACATTTTCTTTCTTTCTTTTTCCTAATACTTGGCACTGTGTCCCTTACTCTTTGAGACTACCAAAACCACAGCTCAGTTCCACAGCTGTTACTGCCCAACTAACAACAGCTCGGAGGGTACAACAGCCTCTAAGTGCACGCCCGACTGGGGGGGTGGTCTGCCTCCTGGGGGTGGGAAGCACCTCTTTAGACAGCTGGTGATTGACTAATGGTTTAAAGATAGATTGTATTTCATTGAATTTTAAACCCTTCCCTCAGACTCATGTTATCTATGCGCCCAGCATACCAGAAGTGGAAAGAAAGCAATTCTTCCCACAGATTCTCAGTCAGTGTCAGTTCCTTCCCTAACATGGCCTGAAACCCGGTGTGATGGGACTTACACCCACAGTCCTAACGTTCAGGAGGTGGCCGCTGGGGGATTAGAAGTGCAAGCTCTTCATCCTCTACAGAGGGAGTGTGGGGCCAATCTGAGATTCATGGGGCTCAGTCTAAAAATACATTCTCTCTCTTTGTTTAAAACTGGAGACCTTTTCATCTTATAACCAACTCTGTCTATATATCATTGTTTGTCTACAAGTCCTGGCACCCATCCATCCCAGAATGTCCTGTGTACTTCCTTATGGTCCCTCTCTAGTCCTCTGCATAGTCAGCCCGTGTCCAGGTTCTCGGCAGGAGGTTTGGGGGTGACAGCTGTCTGACTATCACCATCTTCTTTTCCAAGATAAATGCAGTGTCTGTGGTAGAGCCTAGTGCAATATCTGGACCCAGGTAGAGATAATACTTCAGAGCATTGAAACGGCAGCACACATGGCTTTTCTTTTGTGTGTTTTGACTCTATTTTTGCTCTGTTTGAGAAAGGGCCCCAATCTATAGCCCACCCTGGCCTGGGATCCTGGCTCACTGTAGGCCTAAGCTGGCCTTCAGCTCACTACCATAATCTTGTTTCATTCACTCCCTCCCTACAAAGCTAGTGTTACAGGAGTACCACATCTGATCAACATGGCTTTTCTCAGGTCCTGATCCGTGATGCTTGCTTCTTCTTCAGACCACGCCGAAGATGTCACAGCCCTGGAGGTTCTTTCCTGCCCATCCTTCTGATATGAAGATCTGAGGAGGCGGGAAAACTCCCTCTGCATTTGCTTCGTCTTCTATTCCACTGGGACAAAAGGTATTTACACTTGTGGAAGTCCTGTCAGGCTGGCAAGATTGACATGTCTGATAAGCCATCACAAATCAGGTGGAGAGACTGGCCTTGCTGTGGAGTGTAGATTTTCATAATCCTGTAAGAGAACAAGTTGGTTCTCTATCCCGGTTTTAAATACCCTTACCTGAGCAAATCTGTCCATAATCTAGTCTTAATAGGCACACAGTGGTGTCCAGAAGAGAACAGCTAAAGCACTGGTGCATATAAATTGATGACTGGGAGCAATGGGCAACGGACACTGTGAGGCCTTCCTTGTTTCTTTGGTTCAGAGGTGTTGACAAAAACCGCAACCAACCTCAAGCCTCCTTGGTGCCCTCAGGGGAAATCCTCAGCCAACAAGAATGGAAGACAGTACCTGGGCAAAGGCTCCTTAGGCTGCTTCCAACAGAGCACCATAGACTGTGCGTTACACAATAAGCTTATTTCCTCTTACTTATGAAATGTAGAAGGTCCAAGCTCAAAGTTCTGATTCATGTGGTGTCTGGTGATGGTACTTTTTCTCTGCCTTACATTGATGACAGCTTTCTAACGTCCTCACATGGCCTTTCTTCAGTATGTGGAGAAGGGGAAGTGAGGGAGAGCAGAAGGGGGGTAGGGAAATGAGGAGAGAGGAAAGAAGAAGAGGAAGGAGTTGGAAAAGAGAATAAACTATTGTCTCTTATGAGGACACTAATCCTACCCTTATGACATAACTTAACCTAATAACTTCCTTTAAGAGCCACTCCAAACATAGCCACATTGGGGATTAGAATGTCACGGGAAGGGGGGGGGGCATAAACATTCAGTCCATACCGTGTTTAAATATCCAGCTTCCCTCTCTTCAGTGTAGTGGCCCTGAGCCATATCCCACCCAGTTGTTCAGAGGTCCCTAGTGGAACTGAACCCAGGCTTCCTTAAGCGGTGGCTTATTTATGGTTTGATTTTGTTTGTTTGTTTTTTGAGGCAGGATTTCTCTGCATAGCCTTAGCTGTCCTGGATTTGCTTTGTGGACCAGGCTGGCCTCTAATCCACAGAGATCTGTCTGCCTCTGCCTTCTGAGTACTGGGATTACAGGGGTGTGCCACCACACCCAGCTATTTTACGGTCCGATGAAATGCCTAGATGAAGGCCCAATGTTAAAGGCTTTGTTGGGAGCTGATGGGCTTTGGGAAGGGATTGGATCCTGAAGGCTGCACACTCACCAATGGATAAGTCCCTTGATGAATTTGAAATGAGATGTGATTATTTTGTGGAGCATATCTATGATCTCAGCACTCAGGGAGGCAGAGGCAGGTGGGTCTCTGTGAATTTGAGGCCAGCATGATTTTCAAAGTTAGTCCAGGACAGCCAACACTCCACAGAGAAACCTTAACTTGAAAAACTAAAAAAATGAAAGAAGAAAAAAAAGAAAGAAAAGTGTCGCGCCCACCTCGCCAGTAAGGAAGATGCCACAACAGGATTCTTCTGGAGCACACTTTATTGGGAATACATCATGCTATTCAGCTGCTTAGCTAGCAGTAAAAGGCGGAAGACCCCGAGCTCCGGACTGACGCTGCTTAAATAGGACTTAAGACGGCGTGTACTTCCATGATTGGTCCGTGTCTCAAACCCTCATTAGCATAACCCCTGGCGGGCTATGCACATGCGCACACGAGTTGTTTACCACTGTCCTGTCCACGAAGAACCGGGAAACCGGTGCCATCTTGTAATGGAGACTGCCGGCTCCTGACAGAAAAGAAAGAAAGAAAGACAGACAGACAGACAGATAGATAGATAGATAGGTAGATAGAAGATAGCATCTATTTCTACTTCTTGCTGTCTGATGCCATACATGATAGCTGCTGAAAGCTGAGGATTACAGGAGTTTCCAGGTGCCAGATCCTAGACTTGCTTTGTAGACCAGGCTGGCTTGAACTCACAGCAATCCACCTGCCTCTGCTTCCCCAAGTGCTGAGATTTTAGGCATGCACCATTATGCCAGGCCAGAATTTATCTTTTTGAAAGATTATTTGTGTGTGTGTGTGTGTGTGTGTGTGTGTGTACAGATGTCAGAGGCCAGAGGCATTAGAAGATATTAGCAGGAGTTATAGGTGGCTGTGAGTGCCTGATGTGAGTTCTGGGAACTGAACTCATGTCCTTTCAAAGAGTGGATCACACTCTTAACTGTTGAGCCATCTCTTTAACCCCAAAATCTCTCTCTTGAAGTCCAGAAAAGCATATTCTGTGGTTTTGGATAATATACATTGCTGTCCTGAAGAAACCAGGGGGAAATTGGAGATGCAGATTTATTTACAATAGAGTTAAGGCATAAATGTGCGTTTGAGATTACATACTTTTGGACTGGAGAGATGGCTCAGCATGTAAGAACACTGATTGCTCTTTCAGAGGTCTGCGGATCAATTCCTGGCACTTACATAGCAGCTTAGGACCATCTGTAACCCAAGTTCCAGAGGTCCCAATGTTCTCTTCTGGCATACACAAAGTACACAGACATTCATACAGACATAACACCCATACCCATAAAATAAAAAGAAAGGTTAGGTTTAAAAAAAAAAAAAGACATATATGCTTTGCTTTTAGTAGAAACAGTCTGATTTGAACACAAATCCCCACAGAACATCTATAACCCTGACACAGTAAATGGGCTCCAGTGATCAGAATTTACCTTTATATATGCCATGTTCTCTTTGGGAAAATGATTTTATCTGCTTTTTTTTTTCTTGTTTCTTCATCTGTAAAATGAAAATATCTTTTTGGCCTTATGGGTAGAGGCAGCAACTTGTGTATCTCAGGATGACCTTAAACTCACTATAACTGAGGATGGCTTTGAGTTTTGACTTGGTCTACTCTATCTCCTGTGTGCTGAGACTAAGGGTATATGCCACCACACTTACTGTTTCAGATTATTTTATTGCATGTGTATGAGTCATCTATATGTTTGCGCTTCATGTGCATGCCTAGTGCCCATGGAGGTCAGAAGAGGGTGCCAAATCTCCTGGAGCTCAAGTCCAAATGGTTGAGAGTCACCAAATGGGTTCTGGGAACTGAACCCAGGTCCTCTACAAGAGCAGTAAATGCTCTTAACCACTGACCCATCTTTCCAGAACCCTTTTGAGGTTTTGCTTTTTAAGACAGGGCTTCTCTGTGTAGTGCTGGTCATGCTGGAACTTACTCTTTAGATCAGGCTGGCCTCAGAGATCTCCCTGCCTTTGCCTCCCAAGTGTGGAGATTAGAAGAGTATAGCACCACCTCCCTGATCCTCCCTCTCTTTTTAATACAATAACTCTTTACTTATTCTTTGACAAATCTCTACACATGCATCTCGATAATATGGATCCTAACTCCCCCTTCTACTCTTCCTAGGAACCTAGACTCCTCCATCCCACTTCCTCAGGCACCTAGAATAAGTCACATTTTCTTTCACACCCTTTCCTCTTCGTTGTTAGTAATCCACCAAGATCAATTAATGCTGCCTATTGAAAGGCTGTCTGCGTCTTGAGAAGGAAGCCACAGTCTCAGCGAGTTCATGAATGCATTGGTCATGTCATGCCCCCAAACACCATTTCAAAGCACCTTTCATCCTCCAATTACTATGCTCTTTCTGTTCTTCTTCTGAGACGTTCCCCGAGCTTTGGCGGAAGGTGTTGATTTAGATGTTTGACTTGGAGTTGAGCATTCAATAAATGTCTGTTTCTCAGCACTTTGATCGGCGATGAGTCTGCATTAGTTGTTGACAACTGTAGAGAGAAGCTTCTCAGGCCAAGCACTAATCTATGGGTATAAGCATCCATATTTCGGAAAATGGTTAGCAAATCAATAATGGTAGGTTCCTCCTTAGGGCCTACAACATCTTAATTCATGGGCTTTTTGAAACGAGGTCATATCAGGCCTTGACTCCTTCCTGTGGAGCAGACCTCAAATCCAATCCAAACCTTTATGCCACTATTGTACCTGTGAAGACATGTTACCTGGTAGATCAGGGTCAGCGTGCAGAGTTGGCTGCAGGTGTGCCATTGGTATCTTTTCTGCTTCAGGTGGCTTGCACAGTGCCTCCTGGCACCACGGAACCGAATCAGCAGGAGAAAGTTCGCAGGTCACTTCCAGCTGGATTTTGCACCAAAATAAACAAACTGCAGATGACTCCAGCCTCTACCTGTCAAGTCCCTTCAAGCTTCAAGTCTTCCTAGCTGAGGTCTAGACATCATGCAGCAGAGACAAAGCATCCTCGCTCCTTCCTGTCTGAAACCTCGATGCATAATATATGCCAAGAGAATTAAATGGCTGTCTTAACCTATAATACTTCGATGGTGCCTTTTGTTTGTTTTTTTGAAACGGTTTTGAAGTGGAAGCATCTGGTTTCTTTGAAAACTCAGTTGTGTCATGTGAATATGTTATTTGCTTTGGTCCCAAGTGTGGGATGTGGGAATGTTTTTCTCCATGGAAACCAGCCCCAGTGAAGTTCGTGATGTTTGTCAGCTGGAAATTACCTCGTGTGAAGGGGGTGATTTTTGCGAGCTGAACAAACATCCTTGTGTGGACTCTGAGAAAGGATAAATAGAAGCCCACAGACAGCGAGACAACACTTTGTGCATCTCTATGCTTGGCAATGGTTAGCATCATTTTGCTGGCTTTCACAGGGACAAACACTCCAGGGAACTTTCAGTGCTGCTTTGGAGGAGTTGTTCTGCTTTGGTGGACTCCTGCCATTTGGGTGGAATCTTGCAGCATTTGCTGAGATTCCCACCTCTGTTGCTGCTGCTTGCTGTTTGCTGCTGCTGCTGTGATTTCCTGCTTTGCTGTTTGATTGGACTGCTGGTATCCTGACTGAGATTGATATATCCCCAAAGAACCAATGACCTAATCAGCAGGAAGTAGATAAAAGAGGTCTACAGCTCCTTTCCCTACTGATCTCCTACTTGGAGTTTGGGGAAGGGGGCAGTTTGGAAGGGAAGTAGAGGCGTTTAAGAACCTTAAATAAAGTAGATGTTTGAAAAATCTAAGTCTACAGGGTTTTTCTGTGTAGCCTTGGCTGTCCTGGACTTGCTTTGTAGACCAGGCTAGTCTTGAACTCTGGGATCTGCCTGCCTCTGCCTTCCTGAGCACTGAGATGAAAAGTGTGTGCCATCACGACCAGCTATAGGTGGAACCTTCTAATGCAACAATAGTAACTGAAATAGTTCACAAGAAAGGCCCAGCACATAGATGTTAAAATCAGTTCTCTTTTCTCTTTTCTTTCTTCAAGAGCCCCAAACACCTTAAGATGTCAAGGAAATTATCTAGTAATGCTAGGGATCTAGAGGAGCAAATCTAAAGGTGATAAGTATTGTGTTATCTAAATGCCACAGGAAAAAAGCCAAGGGGCAGAGGCCAGATAGATAATCCCCCTTGGCCAAGCCACTGCAGATTTCATGCCAAGAGGCAGGTGCCCAGACTGAAGATCTGGGAGAAAGGTCAGGAAAGGAAGGGTCATCTAAGTTCACCATGTGGCGGTTCAGTGAGGGAGGGCTCTTAGAGTGTAACCTTGGTAACATAATGTTCTTGGAAGAGGAAAGAGCCAAGTGTTCTTTACTTCTGAGGCTTGACCTCTTGAGAGGTGGCAGTTGCTATTTGGGAAAGAATTAGGATTATATGGTCCAGCCAAAATGGAATATCCACTAGATGACTCCTTATCAAAAGGTGCACGGTAGTCTCTCATGCTTAAGATCCTAGATGATCTAAACCGATGGTCACAAAGCTGCGTGTGATTTAAAGATGGTAGGGATTCCTTCAAGTGTCAGATCCCTGTTTTGTTGTTTGTCCCCCAAGTAGGAAACTAATGTTACATAAAAATGAGGTAGTTGAGAATTTCATAGACCTTTTACAACAGTGTGTGATAATAAAGGGAAATCAGTGCAATGGAGCTAGCAAGACCAGAGAGTTATTTATACTCCTAAACCCGAAGGCATGATGAGTAGCCACAGTTACAGGTAAAAAAAAAAAAAAAAAGCAGTGATATCTACGTTGTTCTGCTCCCAGCTGGACACAGCCAAGCCATAGTAATCTGTAGGGAGAACTTCAGAAGACTAATTCTCTCTTCTCAACCAGAACTATGCTTGACTGAATCAAAACAGGAAGTCAGAGAAGACCACAGACCTCAGCATCTAGGACCCATGACAGAATGGAAAAAGCAAAAGATTGGATCTGAAAGGACAAATTTAAGATACCTGGAACAAGTCCAGGTGTGTTGGCTCACATCTATCTGTAATCCCAGCACTTTGTTTGAGGCTAGCCTGGATTACAGAGTAAAACTATGTTTTAAAAATCAGAGTGAGTGAGCAAGAGAGAGAAAGAGAGAGATTGAGAGAGAGAGAGAAAGAAGGAGAGAAGATAGGAACAACAGAAAATCCAATTAATCATCTGCATCAATTTAGGATAATATTCTAAATCAGGATGCACAGAGAGAAGCCATGAATGAGATGAAGGGTAATAGAATTTGGACATTTGGACTTGTTTCCATAGTGGCAGAAAACTTCCAGCAACAAACACATAAGCATTTTTCAAGGCTTGCTCCACATCCTATTTGTGAATGTTCCATTAGACAAAGCAATTTACATATATAAGCCCAACATAAAAACTGAACTCTCTAGGTGAGTGGATGAGGTGAAGAAATATGGAGACACTTAGCAAATGCTATTGACACACCAACTAACATTGACGATAAATACAAGCGAACGGAATTTATTCACCCTGTAACTGTCTGAGATCTCTCACTTACCTTTAGCAATAAATGTATAGCCATCAAAATTGATGATCGGCAGAATCAGAAACAGAGATATGGTGAGATGGAATGGTGGACTGTATCTAGGTCAGGAACAAAAGCCTCTCTCTTTGCCTCAGATGTCCGTAACAGTTAGCCGTATCTACCCGTTACCCATGCCTGGTGTGAGCTCGGTTGAGAAGCTGTGGCAACTTTTGAAAGCTAGCTCCTTCTCTGGAGATGGTTGTGCATGCCAGCTCTAACAGGACCTGGATCTTAGTCACGGATGTATTCCAAATATGGCTTCCCCCAAACAATGTGCCCTAATTCTCTTCTGATCAGAATGAAGTCCAAAAAACTACTGTTGGTATAATATTCTTGTGGAATGTACCCTGGTTCATTCAAATGCTGATTTCTCTACCCCACTTTCTGGTTTCAATCTGGACATTGTATTGCGATACTTATTCTAAGCAACACCTGTCTCAAGTTTGTGTAAACATGCCACCATTTGTTCTCTGTATAGTCAATTAAACATCCAGCCAGTGCTGAGCAATGGAGAGAATAGGGTGAGACATCCTGGTCCAGAGGGTCAGGGAAGGAAGCCAGGAGGAGGAGAGGGGAACAGAGATCAGCAGGAGGGTCTTCCAATGACATGGAGAGATGAACCAGACCTAAGATATCACTAAAAGCAAGTATAATGGGTGAAATCTGAATGGTAGGAAACTTATTCGGGCTTAGAGGCTTAGGATGGAGTAACTGTTGCCCAACATTGTGTTCTAGGTTAATTAAATAAATCCCAGTCTCTGTGTGGTGACTTAGGTATACATCTGGTTTAGGAATAACCAGTGCATAACTAAAGATAAATAAGTAAGAAATATTAATAACCCACAACAAATTAGAATCATTTCTTAGTTACCAGCATCCACATGGAAGCTTACAACCATATGTAACTCCAGTTTCCTGGGATCAGATGCTCTCTTCTGGTCTCCAAAAAAAATTAGTTGAGGAGCAGTGAGATGGGTCTCTGGGTAAAGGCACTTGTCACCAAGCCTGAGGACCTGAACATACATGGTAGAAGAAAACACTGACTTCAACAAGTTGTCTTGTGACCTCCCCATGCATACCACGGCTCACAATGCACATATATGTAATACATATAATTTAAAAGTTAAAAAATAAATTGTATAAAAGCATGGCCTTAATTGGAAAAAAATTTCTTTGCAAGCAAACAGATGTGAAGGGACCGTGGTTGCCCAACATGGTAAGCGATGGTTGAGAACTCAGTTCTAAACAATACATTTACACCACTCTCAGTAAGGTTCAGTGAGCATCAAGAAAGAGGGAGTGGAAAGAATGTTAAGTGCCAGCAAAATGTAGTCTTCTGGACATGACACAACAATTGAAACATGAACTCAGGTCAGCTGATGCTGTCTGCACGAGGCTGGGCTGACCCTGGCAACAGCTAACCACAGGAGTGGGGCTCTGGCACCTCACCTTGCACTGCCAAACTGTTGACCACTGTAGGTTCCGGGAGAGAGGGGATCATTGTTCTCAGCTCTGTGCACACTGGCTCCAACAGGGAGCTCTATAACCATGGTCACAGAGGCAGCCCTGGTAAACTGCAGCAAATCGCAAAACAGCACAATGACCAACATTTAGAAATGGAATTTGGAAGGGGGAAGGGTTGTCAGGGATGGGATGGAGGTAAAAGAGACGGAAGCAGAGAATGATTAGAATGCATTATATACATGTATGGAATTGTCAAAGAACAAATGTAATTAACCAAAAATAAATAGGTTAGAAAAACTGATATGGGGGCTGGAGAGATGGATCACGCATTAAGAACACTGGCTGTTCTTCCAACCATCCTAAGTTCAATTCCCAACAACTACATGGTGGCTCGCAACCATCTATAGTGATATTCTGGCACACAGGCACTTTATAAATAATAAACGAATCTTTAAAAAAAACTGATATGATTCAGGCATGTTATCACTGTTGTGTTTGCTGGTAAACATGTCTGCCAAGCACCATGGTGGCACATGCCTATAATCCCAGCACTCAGGAGCTGGAGGCAGAATTGTAAGTTTAGGGCTAGCCTGGGCTACCTGGTAAGGTTCTGCCCAAAATAATAAATAAATAAAATTTAAAAGCCTTCTATCTTTGAATACTTCCATAAGCCAGAATACTAGCTACTATTTGCCATACTAAAAACAACCCCTAAAGCAACCACCATTTCGTTGTGATTGTGCATCCTGTGGGTCAGGAGATTGGAAAGGACACGGAAGAGGTTCACCTCTTCTGCATGGTGCCTGGCTCTCCTCTGAAAAGCCTCAAACATCATCCGGTAGCAAACATCACCGAAGCATCCCATCCCAGGTAGTAGGGCTTCCAGGCTCTTGGCTAAGAACTCAGCCAGGCTGTTGGCCACAGCTGTGCACAGCATCTGTGCCTCTGCTTGGGCACCCTCAAAAGGCATGAGAGGCTGGGTTTCCAGAGATCCCGAGGAAAGGCATGCTTCTTTCTGTTCTGGCCTTGGAAATCACACCATGTCACGCCCACTGTAAGCATAACCCACCCAGTTCAAGGGGGAAGAAGCCTTTGACACCTCCGGATGGGAGAAGTGTCAGTTACTTCTAAGATAAGGAGGAAGGCAGGTCTTACTGTGCCCACATGGGGGAAATACAAGGTGAGGAGCATCCTTGGGTATAACATACACATAAAATTTTCTCAAGCACTGTAAGAATTATAAGATGTCTCTAGCCTTTTGAACCTGTTTGTGCAGTCTAAATAAGATTAAAGCAGGTCCCTTTTCTTGGCACACTGTAGAGTATAAAGCACTCCTTTGGAATACAGAGCCAGTGCAGAGAATGTTAGTAAAGAGCCTTGCTTTGATAACTGTGTGTCTTCCTCGGACCCCAAGAATATGTTAAATGCAAGGAAAATGGTGTTAAGAAGAACGGAAGAGGAGGCTTGCTCAGGCTCACACAGCGAGGCAGAGGCAGAAGCCATGTGTCAAGGAATCGGAACCTGCGTGAAGAATCAGCCCCAGGTAGCAATAACAACCCTCAATCTGATGTGTCCCTAGTGTCCACACCCATTTCCCCTCCCAGAACCAAACTTTTTGTTTGAAAGGATTATTTTAACCCATTTTGCACCTAGCCCAAAGACACTTATCAGCCCCACACTGTCCTCCTCTTTCTTCTGCTTTTGGCAGCACCCAACTTGTGTATAAGTTTAGACTCAACTTCAAAAGCCCAAGTACTGCTGGCAAACTGCTCGGAGGCTCTTGCTCTGCAGTGCGCCTCCTGTGGGCATCTCCTCTCAGAGGACTCAGAGGCCCCCTCAGACCACAGAAGGTGTTCCTGTACTCCACCTGCCGATGAGTCAACTGAGAGGGGGCGTCCTTCATAGTTTGGAGTGTCCATGTTGTACTGTCAAAAGACTGACTCTAGTAGTGATACGGCAGGCAGAAGTATGTCCCTACAAACGTACCACAGCCACATCTCTGGAACTTATGTCCTCTGTGTGAAGAGACTTTGCAGGGATGGTGGGGGAGGGAGGCAGGAACAGGTGAACCTACATTCTCTTGGTGGGATCAAAGCAACGTTACAAGGGACAATGTGAGAGGGAGGCAGAGCCTAGCTTGATGGCTCCTGCCTGGGATTTCGCAATTTGGGATCTGGAGAATTGTGGCAGAATTGCCACAAGTTCAAAGCTAGCCTGAGCTATTACACAGTGAGTTCAAAGCCAGCCTGGGCTACAGTGTGAGACTCTTGTCACAAAAGACAATAACAAAAGCAAAACCTGCAAATGCAAAGATGGCAGCTTTGTGCAGTTGCTTTATCCTTGAACCCTCCAGGCAAGATAAGGTGAGGACCCCATGCAAGGAGGGACTGACTTGACTTCAAACATACCAACTTCCCGCTAGACAGACATGGTCATATACCTGGTCCTCTCCACTCCACTTTTGAGTTAGAGGAGAGATCTGACATTTTTTTTTTTTTACTTCTTGATGCCTGCTGCTACCTATTTACCTACAGGTTAGGTTTATAGGTTACAGGGTGTTGGTATTTATTTCTCAAAGCCCCCATCCTCTGGGCCTCTTCCCTAGGAGAAGCTTGATGGTGCTTTGAAATTATCTGGAAGTCTGACTGGAATTTGTGGGTGTGTTTTTAAAAAATATATTTATGTGTGTGTGTGTGTGTCCATCTTCCTGTCCATAGAGATCACACAAGGGTATTGGATGGATGTCTTAGAACTAGAGCTACAGACAGCAGGACTGTTCCCAGCTCACTCTGTTTACCTGCAAATTTCATAATCTCTCTTTTCTCAACAGCTGAATAATGCTGCATTGTGTAAATGCTGGACATTTTCAATATCCATTCATCAATTGATGGGTATCTAGGTTGTTTTCATTTTTTGGCTGTTGTGAATAGATCAGCAATAAACACGAATGAGCAAGTTTCCCTCTAGTAGGATAGAGAGCCTTTGGGTATATGCCCCAGAGTGGCGAGGTTGGGGCGGGTAGCAGATCCATTGAGAGCTTTCTGCGGAACCTCCGCAACACAGACTGCATTCCCATCAACAGTGAATGGTGCCAGAACCAGCTTCTTGTTTGTTTGTTTTCCTAACATTCCAGGGGAAATCTCAAAGTAGTTCTACTTTGCATTTCCTTAATTGCAAAAGGTGTTGAATATATCAAAACATGTTTCTCAGCTATTTGTAATTCACCTTTTAAAAATTATCTGTTTAGTTCCCTGCCCCATTTTTAAATTGGGATATTTGTTTTCTTGATGTTTAGAGTTTTTTTAAAACTCCTTTGTATTTCTAGATATTTCAAAATACATTGTATAAAATTCTCAAATAATTAATAAAAATATTGGTGGAAGGAATTAATTCTTTTCAAATAAAGATTCCCCTTTCTTTCACTTAAAATGTATTCATTACAATGTGGGGTTGGTTTTTTTGTTGTTGTTGTATTGTTTTTGAGACAGGGTCTCTACATAGCCCTGGCCTTTCTGGAACTCACTATGTAGACCAGGCTGACCTCAAACTCACAGAGGTCCACCTGCCTCTGTGTGCTAGGATTAAAGGTATGGACCATCATGCCCAGCTTATTGCAAGATTTCTAATAATAACATTCTTTTCTTTATTTGCTTATTTTTATTCTATGTACATTGTGTTTTGCTTGCACTGTGTGAGGGTTTTGGATCCTGGAGTTACAGATAGTTGTGAGCTGCTATGTGGATGCTGGAAATCGAACCTGGGTCCTTTGGAAGAGCAGTTAGTGCTCTTAAAAGCTGATCTGTCTCTCCAGACCTAAGAAGAACATTCTTATGGAATACTTAAAATAAGACTTATTTCTCCTAAATTGTTTAGAAATAACTTCCCAAAACATGTTATACATAAAGTTAACATAAGGTGTCCATCAACACAATCTAAAAAACGAAACCAAATGATTAGCAATGTTATTACATTATTTTTATCTGTATGGGTGTTTGCCTGCATGTATGTCTGTGTACTACATGCCTACAGTGTCCTTGGAGGCCAGAAGAGGCCAATGGATCCCCCTGACTGCAGTTATCGGCAATTGTGAGCCATCCATGGTGGTACTGGGAATAAACCCAGGCCCTCTGGATGAGTGGTAGGTGCTAACTCTCCAGCCCCTAGCTGCTCCCCTGTGTCACACAGTGTAGAATGTTTCATGTGTTTTTGAAGAGTCTCAGGGTTGTTGTCAAATATCATCACTCCACTAAAGGCAGCCAAGGAGAACTGCAAACTCAGCTAGGAAGCCTTATCGTGAGTTAATGCCTTATGCCTGGAAACCCAGTAAAGGTCTAGCTTGTGCTAAATAGCTTCTTGTACAAGTGTTTATCTGTGTGGGTGTGGGCATACTTCTTTCAAGTGAGTTAGGAACAGACAAGCTTTTCATGGTTCCCTATTTACTGTGAATGTGTGCATGCAAGAAGACAGAGGTGCTGCTAAGTTCCCTGGTGCTTCTGAATACTTACTAATTTTTTTCTAGCTCTTTGATGTTATCCTTTACTGTTCTAACACCTACGTTGCAAGAATGTGAGTTTCTGACTCTGACAAATACACTCACATTTCATACTTTCCACCCCACCCCCCGCTCGCCAAACATCAAAAGTCAGCCAAAACACAGATGTAAAAGGAAGGTAAAATATGGCTTCCCACTCTGGAAATAGTTATCAAGTTTCTCTCACACCAATAGCAATTGTAACAGGCTGCCAGTCAGATACTTTCATGGGAGTGTCTTGGGACAGGAACTGCTTGACTTTTATTTCAATATAGGGGGAGGCCTGAAGTTCAGCATCGGCCCTTTCGGGCTGAAGCCAGCATGTCAGCAGAGCTGCCCTTCCTCTGGAGGTTCTGGGAGGCCATTTTCTTGCATTATGCAGCGGCTGGGGACTGTGGTTCCTTGCTTGTATTATCACTTCTTTCTATTCAAGATTCAAGAAATGCCTTCCATTTGCCCTTTGGAGTCATTTGCTACAGAGATGCTGGCCAGCATGGACTGATACACTAGACTTCTTTGCCTTTTGTGTGAGACTTGGCATATAAAGAGTCCTGACCAGTAATCAAAATCAATGAAGATGGTAAGGCTGGGTTGTGCATTGTTTTAGCTATTTGTCTTATTGCTCTGATAAAATGCCTGACGAAAGGCAACTTACACAAGAAGAGATTTACTTTGGCTCACAGTGGCAGGGCACAGCCCTTCGTGGCAGGGAGCTGGCACCAGGAGCAGCTGGCAGCTGGTCACAATGCATCGAAGCAGAAAGAGATGCGTGCTTGTGCCTTGCTCATCTTCCCCATTTTCATCAGCCCACAGCCCACAGAACTGGTCTTCCCACCTCAGTTACCTTAAGGTAGACAGTCTCCCTAGAGATGCTCAGAGATTCGTTTCCTATTCTAAATCCTATCAAGTTGATAATCAAGATTAACCGTCACATATTTCTTCCCAGGTAAACAAGTTCTTAAATCCCTGATTCAGATCTGCCTCTGGGGAAACCAGCCTACACAGTGCTGTGTCTCCTTGTTCCATCCTCTTCAGGACGTGCAATCCTTGCTTGTCCTCAGAGCTGACCAACCCAAGCTGTGCCTCTGACCCAAGCTGCGTAAAGTCTCGTATCAGACAGAAGAGACACTGGGTAGTATCTTCAGGAGGGACAGGGTCATAAGCGCCTCCTGAGCAAGAGCAGAGGAAGTGGATCTGCAGGTAGAGACAAGCCAAAAGGAGGCCTGTTCTTGGCTGCCTCCCTGTTGAAGCTCTTCTGTCATGGCTGCTACTTTCGTCTCTGTCTTGCAATCTACCTCTGTTAGCCTTTTTGTTTATTTTCTTTTCCAGCTTTAATAAAAAAAAAAAAACAAATACAGGTTTGGGTGTTCCCCTTCTCCCATCTCAGCCACAAATTAAATAACTTTGACATAGTGTGTGTGTGGGGGGTGTATGTACAGAACGGAAGGAAGGAGGGAAAGAAGGAAGAAAAGAAGGAGGGAGGGAGAGAGGGAGGCTGCTAACCGTCTTGTTAGCCTGCGTGCTTTTTCATCATGAGCTCTTCAGCTCCTGCTAGACCCCTGGGGTTATAAGGTCAGTAGAAGAGGCTGTAGCACCATGGTGAGGTGGTAGTTAGCCTCAGCCCTCCAGCTGCTGGTGCTGCCTGCACACCAGATGGATCTCTGGAAGCAGATGGGCCACTGGCGGCATACTCTTCACAGTTCTCCAACAGCAGGACTCTCACCCTTTGTACAGACTCCGGGTTAGGGTGCATCGGTAGGCTCTTGGTCAGCAGCACGTCAGGTGCCCAGCTCAGCTGTCCAGTCTCTCTTGAACACTCTGGAACAGATCTCACCATTGGCACCCACATTTGGGTGGAAGGTCTTAGTCAGGGAGTAGGCTTTGGGTGGAGAGGCAGGGAGGTCCTTGCCCAGTCGGAGCTTCATACTGGATACAGACCTCTGGCATAGGGTTTCCCTCAGGGCTCTAGATGGTAACCTGCAGGTGTGTGAGGGCCTCCTCTTTGGGAAATTCCTTAACACCACCAGGTGGGTCCGAAGTCAGTGTCATCTCCTCCTGGTACACCAGGTGGATGATGTGAGAAGGTAGATTCTCTAGTTGGAGTTCCAGTTTTCTGACCTCTGCCGGGGCAGGGTGCCAACTGCTGATTGCTGTGGCCCCAGCAAGGACTCCACTCCCCCGCCCTCTGCCCAGCTCTACCCATTACTAAATTATACTCCTGCCACAAAATTCTTGAAAGCTTCTACCTGCTTGGCTGCGCTGGCTAGCTCTGTCAGATTTTATCCCATCTTTTCAAGGAGTCAATGAATCCAGGAAAACATCACAAAAATACACCCACACTGTCAGTGAGCCGGAAAGTCCTGCCCTACTAACTTGTAAGAATCTTCCTTCTCACAGCTCTGAAAGTATAATGACTGGTAATTTCCCCCCACAGCTCAGTGAGCAAGAGGTCACCTACCCGCAGGCATCCATAAAACCTGGCCAGAGGACCTGGTTGGCACAGATGCGAGGCGCTTGCTTTTGGTCCAGGAAAATCTACAGAGGAACGGTTTCTTCGCTAATTATCTTAGATAGGACAGTGAAGCCTCACCACGCTGCTCTAGATTTAGAGATAGAAGGAGTCCAGGCAATTAAGTGCATGAGCAGAGACCGATTATGAGACAGTTCTGCATAAACTTCCGACTTGCTGCTTGCCACCAGTCCTCATCTCCTTAGCTCCTGGCCTTTGCTATCGGGCCTGGGATGCCTGGCTGGGGTGAGCAGCTGTCAGCATGGTGCCAGTGATGGGAGCATCAACACCTTGCTCAAAAATGTTTTCTTTCCACAGTTTCCCAGCTTCTAAAATCCTCACCCCACAGTGCTTTGGTTGTGTTGTTTGTAGAGTCTTGTGGCTAAAGGCACACCTACAGAAGTTGGAGGTAGAGGCATCGCCACGAGCTTCTGTAGTCTGGGTGGGCCATAATCCCAGTGACCCACCACAGCTCGCTGAGACCCTCACTGCCATTCAGTCTCCATAGACTGTCCCAGGGCTGGTCCTGTCAAGGCCCGCAAGCGTCCATAGAGGCAAATGCTAGACTCATCTGCTCTTTTCCTGCTGAGTAGAGTGGTGTGGGTGTGGCCTGGGTGGGGAATCTGACTTCCTTCCACACTCTTTTCCTAGAAAAGTAAGACCTGCTTCTTTTCTCTGGGTAGGATCATTGATGTAATTCCCCACAGGGAACCAACCCTTTTGAGCAAAGAGGGAGGCTGATAATGCTGACAGTCTCTTGTGTTCCTTGACAGAGAAGGCTGGAAACCTGATAGATTGCAACAGGAAAATTCCCTCTCACGCTTTATCATGATGAGACAAAAACCATAAGAAAGGGATGAGGAAAATCACCAAAGGGCTTCAGCTCAGTTAGAGTTCTCATTCCCTGATCAGGGCTCACCTACACATGTGCTGAGGTGGCAATGTCTAAAGTGTGGCCAAACAGGCAACATCAGTGTTACATGGGCTCTGAACCTCTGGAAATGTCTGAGTTTGGCTTCAGTGGTGGTGGTGGTTTGGTTTGGTTTTGAGATGGGGCCTCACATAGTTCACTCTTCTAGTTCTCTCTCTGTTTCTGTGATAACCATCATGACTAAAAGCAGCTTGGGGAGGAAAGGGTTTATTTCAGTTTACAACTTCTCCATCCACAGCAAAGTCAGGCAGGAACTCAGGGCAGGAACCTGAAGCAGGATCGGAAGCAGAGCCCACAAAGCAGCGTTGTTCACTGCCTTGCTCTCCTTGGCCCACACAGCTTGCTTTTTTAAACAATCCAGGACCACCTTCCCAGGGTAGGTCCCTTTAGCGGGCTGAGCCCTCCCACATCAATCATTAATCAAGAAAATGCCCTGTAGACTTGTCTACAGACCAAGCTGATGGAGGCATTTTCTTGACTGAGGTTTCCTCTTCCCAGATGACCTGAGTTTGGATCAAATTTATAAAACACCAAACAAAACACCCAAGTTGGCCTTGAATTTGCTATGTAGTCAAAGTTAGCTTTGAACTTGCCGATGGCCCTGCTATCACTTCCCAAGAGCTGAAATAACAGGAGTTGGACACACTATCCTTGGTTATTGATCTATGTTTTAACAGGCTCTCCAGGGGCTCATACACTAATGTTTAAGAGCTACTTAATTAAGGAGGGGAACCCAGCACTCTGAGAGGCAGAGGTAGACAAATCTCTGAGTTCAAGGCCAGCCTAGTCTACAAAACAACAACAACAAAACAAACAAACAAACAAAACCTAAGAAAAAAGTGCCTACATAGAGAGTTCCAGGACAGCCAGGGCTATACACAGAAACCCCGTGTCAGAAAACAAAACAAAAATAAAATAAAAATAAGCTAAGAAGAACACTTAGAAAACTGTACTTAAAAGTTCTTAAAATGGTTCTTAAAAGGTAACTTGCCAATAATCAGTATCCTTGAGAAGTTTATTATAACAACAATTTCTGGGGGCTTGGAGAGATGGCTCAGAGGTTAAAAGTATGCAGTGGACTGCCTCTGACATGAACTGATTGGCCTGCTCTTTGATCACCTCACCCTGAGGGGGGAGAAGCCTGTCCCAGCCACAGAGGAAGACAATGCAGCCACTCCTGATGAGACCTAGTAGACTAGGATCAGAAGGAAAGAAAAGAAGACTTCCCCTATCAGTGGACTTGGGGAGGGGCATTCGTGGAGAAGGGAGAGGAAGGGAAGGGTTGGGAGGGGAGGAGGGAGGGAACTACAGGGGGGATACAAAGTGAATAAAGTGTAATTAATAAAAATAAAAAAGTATGCAGTGATCTCCCACAGGACCTGAATCCAGTTCCCAGCAGCCATATCAGGCATCCCATAATTGTATGTAAGATCTAGAAGATCTGCTGCCTCTAGTGCCCAGGCACCTATACTCACAGGCATACAGCTTAGCCCTCCTTTTTAAAGAAGTACAAGTTCTCAAACTTGTAACCCAGAGCTTGGGATGTGAGTGTATTATTCATAAAGAATCATGACTAAGAGCACAAGTGTGCTACTACAGAGAAAGGCAGGAAGCAGTCACTGCCCGCAGCGATCTTCCACTCTGAATGGGCCATGCAGTAGCTCAGTGTAGCTTCAGCTACATAGTGAGTTCAAAGCCATCTTGGGCTACCCAAAACCCTGCATCAAAAAAACAGCGATAGCCAGGCATTGGTAGCACTTGCCTTTAACCTCAGCACCCAGGGGGCTGAGTGTTGTGTAGGACTATGTTCTGACCCAAACTGCCACTGTCTTCAGGAGTCCATCTGGGCCTGCTCACCAAGGATCCTCACGTACCCCAGCAGATTGGTGGTTTGTTTGTATGTGGCCTCGGGGCTCTGGGAGGGGAGAGAATACATAGGTGGGGAAGAATGAATCAGGGGCTGACTGTGCACCCATGGGAAAGCCACTACTTCGACTTTAAGCTCACCTGTGCTCCCAAGCACAACCTCTCACCCTCTGCTCTGTAACAAGCCTAGGAAGCTCAGTGATGCCCGGGGAAGCTTTGCCATTGGAACCTTAGGGGGAGGAGGAAGAGACATTGTTTACATCCTCCCCAAGGAAAGGAATTTTAGCAATTCAGAGGGAGGTAGATCATGAGTTCAAGGTCAGCCTGGTCTACAAAGTGAACCCCCCACCCCCCATCTTGAAAACAGAAAAACAAAGATAAACAGAACAGCAAATATAGACATTGAGCCCCAGGTGCGCCAGCAGGTGACCGATGCCACAGTCCTCCACGCCAGTGGGATCCACTGAAGTCTTTGATCTACAAGTGGAGATTAGTGAGCTATCAGCAAACAGGGAAAATTGGAAGCTCTGGAAAAAGATAAGCTTGCCCTGAAGCAATCTCATGACCACCAATGAGAGGGGGAGATGAGATGAGAAAGGTTAGCTACAGATCTCATTAAAAAGCCCGAAGAGGTTCAAAGCAGCCGTGGTTGTGAGCACAGCTCCTGGTGCTTTGCACTGTGCGCGCTGCTGAGGAAAGCTGCCTGGGACCCCTCAGCTCATATATGTTATGAACTGTAATGTTTTTACTGCACATGTGACATCAGGGATAGGTACAGCGTGTGGGACATGACACAACTCTTCTGAGTGTAGGCAGCTGGCAAGGACTAATTTATAAGGAAGATGTTGTACCCTATGAGTGGCCTTTTCTGTCAGTTTTCAAGGGCTGAGTTGTTTGACATTTTATCGTCTTCTTAGGAAATGAGTCTTTTCTACTCAGCCATCTCTGTGGGATCTTTTCTCCTACAGATCCAGGAGTGAGGAACTAAAGGAGTGACCAGTAGGAAGCAGCTTAATTTGCATTAAAAGTATTATACTCAAGTCATTAAAGTTATGAAGACAGGTCAGCAATGTCAGACACAGAGAGGCGGAGAAGCCCAGAGACCCTGAGGAAGTCAGGGAGGGCCAATGGAAGGACAAGGACAAGTTTATCTTGTCATGTGGAATTAGCAGATGTCTCTCCTTTCTTTCCTGCCTGTCTCCCTCCCTCTTTTCTGAAACTTGGGTTCATGTAGCGCAGACTAGCCTCTAACTCACTAAGTAGTTGAGGATGGCGTTGAACTTGTAATCCTCCTGCCTCTGCATCCCAAGCACTAAGATTACAGGTGAGTACCACCACACCTGGCTTATGCAGTACTAGGGAATCAAACACAGGGCTTCCTGTGTGCCAGAGAAGCACTCTGTCTACTGAGTTACGCCTCCAGCCCTCATAGGTATGTTTCCTTCATAAAATTGTGGGGTGACTAAACTCTTCCTCAGAGTAGGCCCTAACCTGTTACCCTCTGCTGCTGAAGGGTTGAGCTGTCTGCAGACACACAGTGGGCACTGTCTGCACTTGCTTGCAGTTCATCAGGTCTTGTTACCACCCAAAGGGAGGCAGTTAGTTTCCACTTGGTGCTGAGGACGAACCAAAGGTCTCAGACATGCTAAGCACGTTCTACCACTGAACCGTGCCCCAGGCCTTCCATCTTCAGATTAAACATGCACTGATGGTTCTAACTGAAAGCCAAGTGAGGCAGCACATGCTATAATCCCAGCATTTAGTAGGCTGAGGCAGGGGGATCATGACTTTGATGACAGCTTCGGCTGTATACGCTATTCTCAAACAACAGAAACAGTTTTCTTTTAAGCCAACTCTCACTAGCTCAGCTGTTTTGTCTCAGGGGCAGAAAGCTGATTTGATTGCTATGCCAAGCTTTCATATTTAGTTTTTTGAGTCAGGGTCTTATGTAGCCCAGGCTGGCCTCAAGCTCACTCATTATGTAGCTGGGGATTGCCCTGAACTCTTATTCTGGCCCCACCTCCTAAGCAATAGAATTACAGGCACAAACCACCTTGTCTTGTCTGATTCAAAAATAAATTACAAGTAAGTTTTAGTTAAAGAAAACAATTGAGAACTCAGCCTGGTGGCATGGCTAGAATCCCAGCTATTGAGGAGTGCAAATATAAGGCCTAGGCTAGGTCATCAAATCTGGACAACACACACACACACACACACACACCTACCTATATCTGCTAGGCTTTATATATCACTTTCAAGGAGTTCCCTGGTACACAGGATTATAAAACAATAAAGACACAACTTAAGAGAACTTCTGAACATGTAATAAATTTTGTGATTCATTACTTAGTCCTTCTTAGGGTTCCCAAATATGCTACCCTTAGCTAAGTGGGAGGAAGTAAAAGAACAGAGGGAAAGAGAGGAGGAGGGAAGAAGAGGGACGGAGGAGGAGGAGAAGGGACAAGAAGGGGTAGGAGGTAGTAAATGCTTGGCTGACAGTCATTTTGGAGTAGATGAGCCTGCGCATTGACCAGCATGGAGCACTGTTTTTTCTTGTCTCAGATCATTGTTAAAGGCAATGACAGCAAAATCAGTTAGAAACGTAAACATTACTGATAAAAGCAGTTGAAGCTAGTAGTTCTTGGCAAGGCCTCTCAGGTTCTGTGTGTACTAGCTAAGTCCATGCAGTGAGCTCTATCTAGAGTACATCAATCAAAGGCATCTGTTACTGGTGCCAAGAACATTTGATCCTGGTATGCAGGAGGCTGAGGAGGCAGGATCCAAAGTTCCAGAGAAGCCCAGGCTACACAGTAACTTCCAGACTAGGCTGAGCTACTCTAAAAGGCTCTGCTTTAAAGAGGCAGTCTAGATCTTCATCAGCAGAAGATGGACATCTAAAACATGTATAAAGAAAATGCTGCACATATACAAAATGAAAATTATATATAGCCATAAAGAAAAGGAGATGGGTGTGATGGCACATACCTTTAGTCTCACATTTGGGTTACAGAGGCAGGAAGATCTGTGAGTTCAAGCCAGCCTGGTCTAGTCTGCTCAGTGAGTTCCAGAAAGCCAGAGCTACATAAAGAGATCCTCAAGAAAGAAAGAAAGAAAGAAAGAAAGAAAGAAAGAAAGAAAGAAAGAAAGAAAGAAAGAAAGAAAGAAAGAAAGAAAGAAGCAAGAAAGATGAAATCCTCACACTGCAGAAAATGGACACAACTGGAAACCACATTAAACCAAATAATAAGATTTAGAAAGACAAATATTGCCCCCTCCATATCTCTGAGATAGGGTCTCCCTGTGTATCCCTGGCTAAGATTAAAGATATATGCTACCAGGCCTAGCCTCACATATTTTCTCTTATATTCAGAGCCAAGATTTAAAGTTATATATTTGATCTGGGCATGGTAACACAGTTTTTTAATCCCAACTCTCAGGAGGTAGAGGCAGGTGGATCTCTGTGAGTTACAGGGCAGCTTGCTCTACATAGTGAATTCCAGGAAAGGCATCCCTACACAATGAGACCCCTTCTCAATACCAAAATCATATATGTGTGTATGTTTACATACACACTCTGCCACCAGCCCACCCCCACTTTAAGAGCTGGAGATGTGGCTCAGTAGTAGAGAGTCTGACTAGCATGTGCAAGGGTCCCGGCATCACCATAAGAAACAGAAAGCCTTTGTTTACGAGGTGAGTTGTTACCAAAGAAAGAACCAGAGGTGGTGACTCACACCTGAAAGCACAACACTTGGGAAGCTGAGAGCAAAGTCTGCTGTGAGTTTGAGGTCAGTCCAAGATACAGTGTGTTCCCACCTGCACACAGAGAGACCCTGTCTCTACAGAAAACGTTCTATTTCAACTGAGAAGTATTTTCCATACTATGTATACTTTAAGTTGACAAATAAAATACGTATACCTCAATGTTTTTAAGTGGGCCAACTCGGTCTAGCTAATTTATGTATGTACTCCCTTACACAGATACCATTTGTGGTAAGGACATTTTATATCTACCTCAGCATCTCCCGAGGATGCAACATATTATTAACTGTGGACAGCATGGCGCATGGTAAATCCGTTCCTTGCCCAGTTTGTCCTAAGTAAAATGTTTTTACTTTGACTCCTGCTGTCAACACCACTCCCAGCCCTTGTTGATCAACATACTGTCTCCGTGATGGCTATTTGGGTTGCACATATGAGTGAGGTCATGTGGTATTTGTCTTTGTATGCTTGACTTATTTGTCCTAATGGAATGCCTTCTAGCTACATCTGTATGGTTGCAGGTGATAGAATTCCATTGTTTCTAATGGCTGAGTACTATTGCATTGTTTATATGTACCTTAAAAAAACCCAAACATTTATTGGCTGGTGGACCCTGGGGATGTTCCCATTTTTTGGCTCTTGTGAAGAGTATTAAGATAAACATGGAAGTAGAGGTGCCTTTTTTGAGGTAGATATTGGTTTCATCCTTTGCATAAATATCTACAGTGCAGCTGCTGGATCATATGGTTGTTCAGGAATATTTGTGGAACCTCAGACAGTTTTCTGTGCCAGTTAGACTAATTTATATTCCCACCAATGCTGTCTTGTGCAAGAATTCCAGTTTTCCCACATCCTTGTCCATATCTGTTGTGTAACTTTTTCTGGAGAGACCATTTTTATTTACCCCAGCTAGAGAGGACAATGTCAGACCAAGGAGACCATTGCATCCAAGTCCAGATGGGAGGACCAATGATTTTGTGGGGACGGTGTCCCTTACAGGAGCCTGGGTGAGGAGCGAAGCACTGAAAAGCCCACCCTAACATGGATGATGGCTCATGAGCCCTGTGTGGTGGAGTCTCCTAAGTACCTGCAGGCATTACAGAAGAGCCTCCCGACCCCATCACTGCAAAGAGTACCCAAGAGTCTCGTAAGTTTCTTGGGGTTCATGAATTTTCTGAGCCTTCACTCTCCCTTCACAAGGAAATGTTTCAGTCCTGAGGAAAGAGCTTCGCAGCGGTGCCTGTTAGCTTCTGGTTTGTTTGCTTGGTTTGGTCCTGTGAATCTTCCCAGGGCCTCGTACATGATAGCCAAATGCTCTGCCCATGAACTATATCTCCAATGTTTGGATTTTTTTTTTAAATTAGCTTGATTCAAACAGCAGCCTAATGACTAGCAATTCTAAAATGCAAGGTATAATGAAAATATTCCAGGTCAGCAGTGAACTTGTGCAATTTAAAGAGGCTTAGGCCAGAGAAGCAAGTGATGCTTCCACAATACTGTCTATGTGGGTCTGGATCCAGGACCCAGGAAAGGCTTGTATGTGTGGAAGACGTTGTCCCAGAAGCTAACTGTTCTTTTCTTTCAGATGATAACCTCAAGGCTCAGAGAGGTTCAATAGTTACAGTCACAAGAGAGCCAAAGTTACAGTCAGTAAGAGAGCTGAAAGAGAGTTCAGGCCGAAAGTCTCAACTCCATTCCAAGGCACTTGCTTGCTTCTCTCTTCAACACAGACAACTGAGGGTGGCTCTGTGCCATGGATTAGATATGTCTGCCCTTAGCATTGTTGTATTTTTGTTTCTGTGACAAAATCTTTGACAAGAACCTAATGAAGGGAGGAAAGATTTATTTGGACTGACAGTTCCCAGGAATATAGTCCTGCACAGTCAGGAAAGCATGACAGCAGGGATGGGATGCAGCTACAGCAAGGAAGCAGATGGATGGATGCTAGACGCTACCCCATTTCTCTCTGTTGCTCGATGACTCAGCCCATGGAATGGCATAGTCAGGGTGGGTCTTCCCCCCTCAGTTAACTTCACCGACATGCTGGGAGGCTACTGACCATCAGATTCTGTAACAGGCTCACTACTCACTATGGCCTCACAACCTTGGGTGCCAGGAAATGAGCTGTAGTTTCTGCCATTGTGGAATGTTTTTAGCCTGTTTACCACTTGACTAGCCTTGTGTTAGTAATGCTTTTCATTCTTACAGTCCAACCTTCTGTCATTTGAAAATATTTTTATTTGTTTTTGTTTTGCAAGACAGGTTTTCTCTGTGTAGCCTTGGGTGTCCTGAACTCACTTTTGTAGACCAGGCTGGCCTCGAACTCACAGAGATCCACCTGCCTCTGCCTACCAAATGGCTGGGATAACAGGCATGAGCCACCACACCAGGCTTATCTGTAAACATTCAAGTGCTGATGACTAAGTGACTTCGACTCTAGGTACTGAGAACAAACTGTATCTAGTTGGGAACTTCATAGTCTCTTTGATACGAGTTTAAGTGTCCACTTATTATCTAATTATATCGTTACAATATTGTATGATTGAAACAGCAATAATATGCTTTCAGATTCATTATTACTTAACCCTTGAACTTTTGTAATGTGTTTCCTTTTTCTTAAGGTAAATTTCCAAAATGAGAGTAATCAGGTAGGTCAAGGCTCAGTATGACACAGAGATAAGATTATTTCAAAGGACCTTACCCTGTTTTTAAGGAGCTATTTTGGTCTTTCAACTAAATGATTTTTTTTTTCCCCTGCTGAAAAACTTTTGGCTGCAGTAGGTGCTTAGCTGATGGCAGAAAATTAATCTTAAAATACAAATATAGAAGCTGGAGAGACGACTTGGTGGTCAAGAGCATGTGCCGCTCTTTCAGAGAACAGAAATCTATGTCCCAGCACCCTCTCAGGCAGCTCTCAACTGCCTGTGACTCCAGTTCTGGAGCGTCTGATGCTGTCTTCTGGCATTCTCAAGCACCACATTCAAGTGCTCAAACCCATACTCACATACACAGATGGACATAAAAATTAAAAACAGCTTTAATATAATATCTTAAAAACATACATGTATAAAATTGTAATGTAACATGACTTATGTAGCCTTTATATAATCAGCAATAAAAGAACCAAAAATCAGGCTGGAGAGGTGGCTCCGTGTTTAAGAGCAGCAGCTGCTCTTGCAGAAGACCCAAGTTTGATTCCCGGAACCCACATGGTATCTCTCCACTATCTGTAACTCTGTGATGTGGCTCAGGCTGGCCTGGAACTCACAGTCCTTCCTCAGCCTTATGACTGTGGGAATGACTTCACTGACATGCTCTGTTTTATAACTGCAGGAACGCAGGCACACACCACCACTTCACTGACATGCTGTTTTGTTGATTTGCATTTGTTGTTGCTTTCACTTTTCTGTTTAGAGATGAAATGTTCCAGAATCAAGTCATTTTCCCACTTCAGCTTTCTGAGAGCTGGGACATGCACACTGTACCCAACTTAAGGTTCTGCTTTGATGGCTACTTCAACCAGTTTTTACTTCTTGTGCCCAGATGTGTAAGAGGGGATAGTCAGAACCAAGCTAGGCTAAACAAGTTATAGAGACTTCAGAACTTTGCTCCAGGACAGGCCACAGGAAAAGCAGCACTCATTGAAAAATGACACCAAAGCACATGAGAGGCAAAGTAGACAGATACATTGTTTTTCAAACAAAGGTGATAATGGCAAAAGGCTCCAAGTTTTGCTTCACTGATAACAGGTAACAAAGTCATATCTGAGTGTAATTGTTGAGTCAGGTGTGGTTGGAAAATGAGGGCTACCTAGGGAGGGACTCACCCACTCCTTACCACAGCAACACATCAACCGGAATCACTGAACTGGGATCTGGAGAGAAGAACGCAAAACAAAGACCTGGTCCTGCCCTTGAGACAGCTATTGCTTTTCGGGAAAAGAATTTAAAGGGATAAGCAGAAGACAGGGAGGTCTCCTGGGAGCAGCAGTCAACTCCTCAGTGACAAGTCAGAGGAGTTCCTGGAGGGAGAACTCTTGAGGTATCACGAAGGTCAGAAAGTAGAAAAGAATGTTCCTGAGGACTGAAGCAGTGACCCTTGAATTTAGAGAACAGCCTGCTTTGCCTTTTGAGGGATGGATTTTAAAGACAAGCATAACCACAGATGGCTCAGGCACTGTTACAAATATTTGTAAAATTACTTTTTAAACTTTATGTGTATAGGTGTTTTGCCTGCACCGTGTACGTCCTTGGTGCCTTTAGAGGCCAGAAAAGGACGCTAGATCCTATGGAACTGGGCTTACAAAAGGCTGCTAGCTGTCAAGTGGGTGCTGGGAACTGAACCCAGGTCCTCTGGCTATGTTCTTAATTGCTAACCCATCTCTCAACAGTATTTTTACACATTCCTTTTGTGTGGGGTCTCATCCAAAGGTAGCTATCTAGAGATGGCTGTGAATATACAGAACTCCTTCAAGCTTGCTTTCTCAGCAGTTTTGCTCAACCCCAGTCAGTGGAGAAATACCTCTGTTTAAACCTAGAAAGACAGCACCTTAGAACTTGGGCTTTTCCTGTCTCTGCTTCTTTGAATCACGTCCCTCTGTAAGCAGACCCGTGTTGCTCTAGGTCTCTCGTGTAGCTCTAGGCTGAGTGTGTTCTGACTGTGTCCTTTTTGGGAGGGTATGGAAGTGTTGGAGATTGAATTTAGGGTCTCACCTACCCAGGCACAAGTTTACATTCTCCGTGCGTACACCATATCGGCAGCCCCTCAAACTCTGTCTTTCAATAGTTCCTTTTTGGCCTTTTTGTTTGGTCCTGAAATTCTTACCCGAACAGAATCCATACAACAATATTAAAATGTTTTCTTTTATCCTGTCTGAGATAATTTTGCTGACCCAAAGTTCAGGATCGTCCTGCCTCACTCAACCTCCTCCACAGGCCTGGGTTCAGAGTGTACTTCCGAGGCCAGTTTTCGTCTTTCTTATGTTCTTTTTAAGATACTTTTCATGTTAACAGTTTGCAGTTCCTTTGGTGGCGTCCGAGCTAACTTACAGCAATTCGCCATCGCCCAGATGGCACACCCACACAGTTCAGGCACCCATGCCCTCACTTAAGATGGCCGCACCTGCCTTGCCTTGCCCTTTTCTGGCCTCAGCGAAGACGGGGTCAACGACTTCCTGTTCAACCTCGCTTTTTCCATAACAAAGATGGAGCCGGCGCTTCCGGTTCCGGGCTCTTGCGGTCGTGCGGTGAGTGCCACGGGGCCCTGGGGAATCTCTGCCGGTTTTCTCCTGGGTTCTGGAGTGCCTTGGGAAGGGAGCCGGGAAGCGGGGAGGGAAGGGAGGCGCGGCTCTCGCGACAGTTTATGGCACGAGGTTTCTGCCCTCCGCCGCAAGCCCCGCCCACTGCACCCTTCCCACCTGCTTATGGACTGTGCTAGTCGTGGACAGGATTAGTTCTGGTTGATTTTTTATTTTCATGTTTTAAGGGTTGTTTTTTGTAGGTTTTTTTTTGTTGTTGTTGTTGTTGTTCTTTTGAGACAGGGTCTCTTTACATAACCCTGGCTGTCCAGAAACTCACTGTGTAAATCAGGCTGGACTCGAATTTACAGATCTTGCCTCTGCTGGGATTCAAGGCCTGGGCCACTACGCCCCGGACTCTTGTAATTTTAAGCAGCTGTATTAGTGACTTGATATTAACATAAAATCTGAAGTGTAAACTACAGTCTGTTTGTATGTTAGCGGCATTGTGCCTCTATCATCACAACACTGGAATGTTTTCATGACCTCAAAACTTCCGAGGAACATGGTCCTGAACCTGGGACCATCACACCGCTCATCACCTGCCCCCAGTCCAGTCCTGGGCTATGACCAGAGTACTGTCTGTCTCTGCAGTTGTCTAATTTGCATGTCATATAAACGGAATAAAAAAAAATTATGTGACTAGCTTCTTTGGCCAGGGATTTGCAAAATTTGTTTTGGGGACTCGAGAGAATTGCATTCCTTCAATAACTAATAATGCATATTTTAATTTTTCTGTTGATAAGGACTGTCCTATCTAATTTCCAAAGTACTCCACCAAAAGCCCATCAGTGTGGTTTACTTTGGGGGTCGTTATTCTCTTTCACTTATATGTGTCTCTCTTTATGTCAGTACTGTTGTCTAAATTACCATAGAGGCTTTTTGTTGTTGTTTGTTTGGCTTATGAGACAGTGTCTTGCTACAAAGTCCAGACTGGCCCCAAATTCAAGGTCCTCTGGCTTACGTGTCCCCAAACACTGGGATCACAAGACTGTGCTAACACATCTGGCTTGCACAGATAAGTTTTGTTTTGTAGGTTAGTTTGGGTACTAATAGCACGATATTTTATTTTATTTTAGGACGGGGTCTCACTATGTAGCCCTGGCTGGCCAGGCCCTTGCTGTGTAGATCAGCTGGCTTCAGACTTAAGAGAGACAGGCCTGCCTTTGCTGGGACTAAAGGTGTGTGGCATCACCCCGGTGAATCTCTGTGTGTGTTGGTCTTGAATCTCGCAACCTTGCGTAGGTTTTTTATTTTCTTAACTTATTTTGTGGCTTCCTTAAGGTTTTCTATATGAGATCATGTCTTCTGGGCTTGTCGGATTTTTGCCCTGAGGTACATGCTAGGCAAGCACTTACCACCAAGCTACATCCCTGCCCTGATGTCCTGTTAATAGGGATAATTTTACGGCTTTCTTTCCAATCTGAACGCCTTTCATTTCATTTTCTTGTCTAAACCATGCTGTATAAACCTTCCAGCACAACACTAACTGCAAATGGCAAATGCTTCTGATTTCAGGACAAAAGCATTTAGCTGGCCTTACTGAGCATCCTTACTATGGGTTTTCAAAACCAATTTGTATAAGGTTGAAGTAGACTACTCCTAGCTTGTTGAGTAATCAAGAAGCTGTATTGTCAGAAGTTTGCGTGCATCTGTTGTGGGTTTGCTTATATTCTGTTATAGATGTGCTGGGTTGGACAGATGGATTGGCACAGGTTAAAGAAGCTGAGGGCTGAGGATGTAGCTCAGCCAGTAGAGTGCTCCTCTACCATCAGCCAAAATCATCACTGGGATTTACTTCTCAGTGCCACAAAAGCCAGGCACACACATGTAACCCCAACACGCGGGAGGCGGAAACAGAGTCAGAAGTTCAATGTCATCCTCAGCTGCACAGCACGTTCAAAGTCAGCCTGAAGTTCACGAAACTGTCTAAAACAAAGGAACCAAAAGAATGAGTGAAATGATT
The DNA here is from genome assembly GCA_028658305.1 of Pachyuromys duprasi. Classification (NCBI taxonomy): domain Eukaryota; kingdom Metazoa; phylum Chordata; class Mammalia; order Rodentia; family Muridae; genus Pachyuromys; species Pachyuromys duprasi. The sequence goes on along the minus strand of CM053748.1, from coordinate 4,007,317 downwards.
TTAAAATAAAACAACTTTGAATTCCCAGGCTATTTCCACCTAGTCCTGACAATGATTCCTTTCTATTTTGGGGTGTGTGTGTAACTGGGAAGGTGCAGGCCCTCTGAGTGTAACCAAGCCTCCAGTCTTTGGAGCCATCTCCTGTGTGTGCACTGCCAGATGTTCTGCAGAGGATTCCTGTACGTGTGTGTGTGATAACAGGACTGTGGTTTCCCCTTGGTCTGTCTTTTTCTTCCTTCCTTCTTCCTTTCTTTCTTCTTTTTCAGAAGAGAAACTATGTAAGTTCATTATGCAGGAAGGAGTGTAGCTTAGTGGTAAGGCACTTGGCTAGTGTGTCTGAAGACCTGGGTTCAAGCCTCACCCCCAACACCCCCCCCCCCGTCCCATTGCTTTCTCCTGTGCACATTCACTGACTCTCCGTATGCTTAGAAGAAGATGTGCAGGTGCTTATTTTATGGCACAAAGGGTTTTGCCTTTCAGCAGGATTTTTTACTTCTTTTTGGCACAGCGCCCAGCTTCTTCGTAAAGCAAAAATATCATATAAGGGATTCTTTCATTAATGACACTCCATTTGATGTTCTTTCAAGGCTCCTTTGAAGGCAGGCAGAACACACTGGCCTCATCTGTGATCTCTACACTCCCACAGCCTCCTGTGCAGGGTTACATAACCTAAGCAGAAGCCAGAAGTGTCAGGCAGGGCCCTGCTGAAGCCTCAGGCTCGCTTAGCTGTTAGGGCGCCTGCAGGGAGAAGGATGTTCTGGGTTTTGGGAACTTAATCTGTCTATTCCTTTAGGAGTGACCAGCTGAGACCTTGGCTGATCCTCAGCCAAGCAAGTCTCTACAGCATGTGACTGGGTGTCCTCCAACAAGAAGGGCCTTGCCCAGTGTCAGTGTTGGTCTGTCTTGTATACTTGCTGTCTTCGCCTGATCAAGGCTGGAGCACTGAGACTGTTCAGACACGGGATGCTGGGGGCTCATTCAGTGGGAGCAGGTTTTTAATGTATAATGATACAATTATCCGCTCCATGGGGGTTATTGCAGGTGAAGCGTTTGGTGCAGGGGTTGAATCTACTATATGCTTGTTAAAAGTGAACTAACCTTATTATACTGCTCATATTATTCTGAAGTTGCTTCTTTCATTGAGCATATGTCTTTGAGATCTTTCAAGTGTTTTCACTTTATTCTTTTTTTGTTGTTGTTAGTTCTATCGTTTTAATGGCTGTGAAGTATTCCTTGACTTGAAATAATGCTTTCTTCCAAACCTGTTTTCGCCTTCTCTAACTCCATTGATAACATAGCTGTGGCATCCAAACTCTCTTGCAGTTGGCTTCCCCTTAATTTCTTTCTCTATTCGGCCAGTTATTAAGTTCTGTTCTCCTTTTAGTTCTTAATCTCTCCCTTATTCTTGACTCATAGGACCTTGGCCTAGTTCATGCAGGCCTTCTCCGTTACCTAGACTACTGCAGGGTATGAGTGTCTGTTGCTCATGGGATTGTTTGCCACCAGTGTTGAACAGGCTCTGGTCCTGTCAGCCCACCTGCTTTCCATCTACCAAGACTACAAACACGACTGTGCATGTACAACTCTGGATGGTACAAGGTGGCTTATAGCAAGCCTAGCATTGGTTAATGGCTTTCATAAAGTTGATTGCTGTCGGCAGCTCTTTAGAGAGGAGGGCAGGAGTGAGTGTACCGTAAGGGGGTTGCCATGTAGAATCCAGTACCCCACAGGTTCAAGGCCCAGGAGGGAAAACCCTGGGGTTTTCTTAGGGTTTTTTGTTTGTTTTGTTCTTAAACTTTATTGTGTTTTTTTATGGGCGTTTTGAATTTTTATGGATCCCTTCATGTGTGTCTGTGTAGTATTCTTGCAGTGCCCTCAGATTCCAGAAGGTGTTGGTTCCCCTGGAACTGGAGTTACAAATGGCTTCAGTTGTAAGCCACCGTGTGGGTGCTGGGAATTGAACCTAGTTCCTTTGGAAGTACAGCCAATGCTCTTACCTGCTGAGCCATCTCCCTTGCTCTAATCCCTAGTTTTAAACAAGACCTTTTCCAGTGCTCCGTTCAGCAAGCCACCTCTGAGGCCTTCAAAGCTCACCTGGAGAGTTTCTGTCTCTACAATGCTGACAGGAGTCAGACCCTTCCTGTTTGTCCCAGAGTGGATGGCAGGGTAAGGGGGAGCCATGGCCATCTAGCCAAGACCACAGAGCTTGTTACTCAGTGAACACGTTATCCTTTGTTGGTGGTGGTTTGTCTGTCTGGTATTTGAGATAGGGTCTCACATTTAGCTGAGGCTGGCTCAAAGTGACAGCAGTCTTCAGGCTCCTGAGTGCTAGGATTACAGACATGAGCAAGTATAAAGGACCCTGGATGCTCGTTCAACTCCGACGGCCTGTGGTGACTGCAGGGTTAGCTCGGGTCTTCCTCTGTTCCAGCCCTTGGTTGGCTGTTTGTTTATTCATTATTTACCTGTTTGTTTATTGAGGCAGGGTCTCCTCCAAGCGTCCAGACTGGCGGTCTTGTTTCAGTCTTCCAACTAGTTGTAATTAAATGCCTGAACCACCAGGCCTGGCTTACACTGGTTATTATTCTTTTCCTTAATCGTGTGTGTGTGTGTGTGTATGTGTGTGTGTGTGTGTATCTGTGTTAGCATACAAAGTAACAGGTTTTAGCATAGCCTCTTTATACATGTCAAGGCGCTGTGTTCTCACTGTTCCCTCTCCCCCTTTTGAACTGACTCCCCTTAAGTATATGCTTTCTTTGGGCCAAACCTTCCCAGCAGCCGTGGGATGGGGTAATTTCTTCCTAGCGCCCACCTCCCTTTCTGGTCTTCCTGGTCTAAATTCAGAACTGACACAATGGTGTGTGTGTGGATCTCCCTGGCTCTGAGCTCCATGAAGGAAGGACCTAAGGGGAACATCCACCTCTCTCTCCCTAGTATCTGTCACAGGCCACAGAGGGAATGCGTGTCACTGACTCTTACCACCAGATGAATGACCAGATTATAACCTGGGATGTACCCTTACTCCCAGCTTGCCTGTACTTCAGACATCTTCAGAATTTCATTATCTAAAGTCTGGACCAAACGTTTCCATTATCTGAAACTTGTTCACCTCTACTGTATGTGAGACAGCAGATGTTGTACTTCAGACCTGCCCTCTCAGCACTGGGGACACTGAGGCAGGAGGACTCTTTGCAGGCCAGCCTGGGCTATATATCGTGTGCCAGAGCTGGGCTACAGTGTGAGGTTTTGCCAAAAAAGATAGGAAGGAAGGAAGGAAGGGAAGGAACAACAACAACCAAAAACCTAGAAGCCCCCCAGAACCTAAAGATTAGATCCCAGACAGTTCCATTACCGTGAGTTCTAGTTCTACGCAGTACCTCATGGAGAAGAGCGCCGTGGTCGCATGTCCTGGTTTTCTAGCATACTGCCTCGTTTTCTAGCTGAAATTGTATTTATCACATATGTTACTGTTGTTGTGGCTTGTTTGTTTTGAGGCAGTCTTTTGTTTAGCCCAGGCTGCCCTCAAGTTTGGAGTCCTCCTGTGTCAGCCTTTTGAGTATTGGAATTACAGATGTTTGCCATCATACCTGGCTCCTAGCTGAAATTAGGATTGTTTTTTCTCAGGTGAGAGAGTATCTGCCACACTAAGGGGCCAGAGGAGAAGAGAAGAAAACCCACGACTGACCGACTGACGGGGCTGCCCTTCCGGACTCCTCGGGCTGTGCTCTAGGCCCACAGAGCCTGTGACCTGGAGCTGTTTTACCCTCCTGCAGGCTGATGGAATCTCAGGAATCTACACCCGGCAGCCAGTCAGGGGAGAGCTGTACCCTGGATCTTCCCACAGCGTATGACATCAGAGGTTGTGAAGCACCCGAGAGAGCCATCCAAGGAGCGAACAGCAAGTGGTCAAGTTCTCTGGAATACCATTCTTCCCCTTGTTCTTCAACTGCTGATTCCGGTGAGCACAGTGTGAATGAGACCAACTTAAAGAAAACACCGGCAGAGACGCGGGGGTGTGGTAGTTCTGTTTCTTAACGTAAAGGGAGAGGAGCACTTTACCCAGCCAAGCTGTGGAGAAGGGCCTCAAAGAAGCCTGTTGAGGAACAGGATGGTGTACAGGAACTGGGGTGCAGAAGTGAACGCCCTGGTCCTTCTCCTCACGGACCTCAGAGTTTGGGGTGATCCAAACCCAGTGTGTCTAGACAAAGGGGACCAGGAAGGGAGGCAGGTCGTTGTTACCCCTTCCCGGGCCCCTTTCTGATCTCTGTCCAGATGCACTCAGAGCAGGAGGAGAGTGGGCCTGGGCTTTCTTCCTTTAAGACTGCAGAGAACAGCAGTGTGTGCACTGTGGGTGAGCACTGTGGGTGAGCACCGTGGGTGAGGACGGCACTGAGCACTGTGGGTGAGGACGGCAGTGTGTGCACTGAGCACTGTGGGTGAGGACGGCAGTGTGTGCACTGTGGGTGAGCACCGTGGGTGAGGACGGCACTGAGCACTGTGGGTGAGGACGGCAGTGTGTGCACTGTGGGTGAGCACTGTGGGTGAGCACCGTGGGTGAGGACGGCACTGAGCACTGTGGGTGAGCACTGTGGGTGAGCACCGTGGGTGAGGACGGCAGTGTGTGCACTGTGGGTGAGCACTGTGGGTGAGCACCGTGGGTGAGGACGGCACTGAGCACTGTGGTGAGGACGGCAGTGTGTGCACTGTGGGTGAGCACTGTGGGTGAGGACGGCAGTGTGTGCACTGTGGGTGAGCACTGTGGGTGAGCACCGTGGGTGAGGACGGCACTGAGCACTGTGGGTGAGGGCAGTAGAGGCTCCAAGAACCAGTGCTCTGAACTGACTTAAGTTTTAATACATTTATGTAAGTGTGGAGTGCAGGGTATGAGTGTGTGCATGCCATAGTGCGTGCGTGCGTGTGTGTTTAAGGAGTCAATAGTTCTCCTTCCACTGTGTGGGTCCCAGGGGTTGACTAGGGCGTCAGGTTTGAGGCAAGCACCCTCACCATCTGAGCCATCCTACCAGCCCTGAGCTCTGGTCCTGTCTATGAAGTTTTCTGACCAAATAATTTAAGGCAAATGATAATTAGCAAGCGGGAAAGCTTGTCTCTTTCCCATTAATTATCCAATCTATGATCCGCAAACCTGGATTCCAAGTTGAAATGTGCCACTTTCTGACCTAGAGTTTGTTTTACGGACTGGGCTAGCCTAGACTAGCCTCGAAGTCGCAGAGGCCTACCTGAGCCATCCTTCTGAGTACTGGGATTAACGGTGTGTGCCACACGCCTGGCTCTATGGGCACTCCCTTAGTGGAGTCTTGAGCTGGCTATGGAATGAGGAAAGGCTTAACTCCTGGCTCTCCTCACTCTGTCTTCTTAGTGCATTACAGGCACATGCCACCATGCCTAGCCGCTTGTAGTTTTCACGCAAGAGCCTGGTTTTGGTGTTGCTTGCTTTCTAATTTACACAGTGAGTCCATTTCCCCTCCTGTCGCTGAATGTTTTAGGTAGTTGTAGCTGTGGATCTTTTCCCGACAGTTTTGTCTTGTTCTGACAGTTCTGGACCAGCTCAGATCCAGGAGTCTGCTTTGATCTCCAGGGGTAGCCCCACAAGCTGCTGTTATAGCTCTGATTTTTAAATACCTCCAGTTTCTAAGCCAACCGGATGTTGGTTTGGGTATTTCCTGTTCTGTATTGTTAGGAAATTCATCTTCTGAGAAGTCTTCCAACTGGACCTCATTTGGGGCAGCTCTGCCATGGTCTGAGCTGGCAGAGTACAGTGGGGGCCTTGTCATGGAGGTCTGAGCGTGAGCTAAGTGGTTGGTCTCCTTAGGATCTAGGAGTTGATAAGAAAATCCAGTCATGGGCTGAAGGCTCACTGGTGCAGTGCTTGCCTGGCATTCTCAAGGTCCCAGCACCAGAAAAATAAAAGGATATATTAGAATTCCACAAAATTAACCCTTTGTCAACATCTCTAGTTGAAATCTAGGTGTGAGTTGGCAAAGAGTGGAGTGTCCGTGGGGTGGCCTCCAGGCGGTGGCGTGTAACTGCTACGTGGAAGCCAGAGGCCATTCACTGAAGCCCAGACATGTGATAGGCAGAGCACGGGTGGCTATCCCAGGCAGGGTCGGCGGTCTGACCCCTGCGAGAGCAGCAGTGTAATCGTGTAATTAAAAATGTACACAACAGATCTGTAATGAAGAGCTTTAATGTTGGGGGGTAAGGAGTGAGGAGAGAGGGAAATACAGAAAGACAGAGACACAGAGAGAGAGACAGGAGAGAGAGAGAGAGAGAGAGAGAGAGAGAGAGAGAGAGAGAGAGAATTGGAAAAGAGAGAAAGGTGAATGGGGTGAGGTGCCTCAGAGAGAGGGAGAGAAAGCAAAGCAGAAAGGGCAAGAGAGGAGAGAGAAAAGAAAGGGGAGGGGTCTTTTTTCCTGTGCCCCTGGCAAGTGACAGCTGATGACATCACAGGTTGCTAAGCAACCTGGAGGCAAGCTTCCTATATGCTAACAGATAGGCCAGAGAAGACTGGCTTCAGGGCTTCTGTTCTGTTTCGCTCGTTTGTTCGAGAGAAGGTCTCAGTTGAGCACAGGTAGCTTGGAACGTCACAGGACCATCTTGGGATGGGAATGGCACCTCTCTCCCCACTTCATGTTTCACAGCCTGCTGAGTAGTCCTGACCTTGGCTGATGCTGAAGCTTCTGCTTTCATACCTAGACAATTGGCACTATGAATCTTTGAACAGCCATTTGAAAAATAAAACTAGCTAGGCCGTGGCTTTAATACCAGTACTTGGGAGGCAGAGGCAGACAGGTCCCTGTGAATTCAAGGCCAGCCCGGTCTACAGAGTGAGTTTCAGGACAGCCAAGGTTTTGAAACCCTTTTTCAAAAAAACAAAACAAAACAAAAAAACAACAAAACCCCCTACCAACCCTTTCCCCCCCGCCCCACAAAATTGAAAGGTAAAAGTAATAACATTTTAAATGGTAAACGAAGCCTTTTTATATCAAGTTCTCCTAGACTTGTCACCAGAACAATCTATGTGTAAAACCCCTGTTTGGGTAGGTTTGTGTTAGTCCCAGGAGATCTGTACTTCCCTTTGACGTGAATTCACTTCGTAAAAACTCACCGTCCGCCATATTGGAGGACTGAAGTGCTGTGGATTTCAGAGACTGGGGTCAGTGTTTCCCCTGGAGTTGTCCCGGTTTCCTCCCGCCCTTTCTCTGGTTGCACCACATTGTGCCAAACATCAGGGAGAAGCAAAGCTGGTGATGATGGAGGTTGTGATGTCCACAAATAACATTGGGCCACAGCTCTTCTTATGAGTCTGCTACTAAATCCTGATCTGGTAGACTGCCCACGGTGCATCGGGGTCTTCACTCATGGTGGTCAAGGAAGTCATCTTCCATGCCATGCACACAAATCAAACCTTACATTTCCCCAGAGCTCCAGGTGTCCTGAGCTGCCCATGGTGGAGGTTGGACCATTGGGCACGGCCACCCTAAGATGTTGTTTCTCCAAACTGACTTGATACAGACACCCCCAGAGGCAAGATGCTGGCCCTTTCCACTTCTTCCTCAGGCACATGGCCACCACCCCACCTTCCCACGGGGTGAAACATACTCTACTGCAGATGCCCGTGACCGTGTTCACTGGATGTGTCTAATCACATAGCACCAATCATGCTCTGAAGGAGGCTGTTAGGAGAGAAAGCACTTTCTAAAACACTAATGCGCTATAAGAATCCCAGGAATAAGCCAGGAAAGCCATGAAAGTGTCTTTTGTTTCAATCTGGTATACAAAGTCAGGATAGGCTGGGCTCTCTGCCTTAATAGCTGTGTCTATCCTGAGCTTACAGGCAGCCACTGCCCAGGAAGTACTGTTGAAATAAACAACCATTGCCTCAGACAGGCGAAGGGTCATGAAGCTCCACCCCATGCCTGTCCTGGTAGATAAGGCCGACTCTGCCAAGAAGGTCTTCCTGGGGCACATTTCCAGCCTAGAGTGTGACTCTGTCTGAGTGCACTTCCTCTTCTCTGTCAGCCCCCGCCAGGTTCTCCGGCCTCATTTCCAGGGCTCTGTAATCTGTGTCATTTGTTCAAAACAACTGATGCAGCATCTGCTCGAGGCTGTTGAGGTGCATGGCAGCTGAACACAGACCCCGGGACTACTCACTGTATAAGCCTGGACTCCTGTTCCAGGCAGGGCCAGCTCTTACTGCTGAGCTGCCCGATTCCCTCTTCGGATGTCTCCCTCCTTGCGCAATCCAGGTTCACTGCAGGGACTCCCAGCTTCAGACTGGAACTCCTTGTCTATAGGATGGAGGGAAGCGTAGGTATGCAGAGCCATATTAAATGATGAATGTTAACTATCTCAGAGGCGAGGTCACAAGGTTCCTTTGGGCCTGTTCCTCTGTGTTCTGTGTGGCCTGATAACCAGGTAGGCCATGTCACGCGCCTTCCTGGAGCCCACGGAGGCCTTGTCCCGCAGACCCCCACAGGGCATTCTAACACACAGAACAGAGGGTTTCTCTGCAGTTGTTTGGACGTGGTGACCTGGGGGGGCGGGGGGCACGGGGAATCTTGGCGCTTTCCTCAGACTGGAACTTCTGTCTGAGAACAGTGCTGGGAACTGGAAGGTGGACAGCAGACTCGAGTGCTCAGCACAATAGCTCTTTGATGATTAAAGGCCCGTGCTGGCAGGTGGCTGTAAACTTTAACAGTGCTTTAATGTCCCTTGGTGCTTTTTTTTTTTTTTTGACTCTTACAATATCCCAGTCTTCAAAGGTATCCAGATAATTTAATATTTAAGAATAGGTAAATATGCTTTATCCTGTTTATAATTCACATTGTGTCTCTTTGTAATTCTATAAAACTCTGTTCCCATAATGAAACAATGATAAACTCTGTCAGAACTTCAGACTGGAAGTTACATAATAACTGTAAAATTTTAGATTTGAGGACCGGGTTCTGGGTGTGGTGGGTAATACCTACAACTGCGGCCCTGGAGAGACCAAGATAGGCAGATCCTGGGGCCGCACGCATTAGCCAGAGCAGCCAAGATAGTGAGTCCCAGGGTCCCAGAGGAAGGTAAAAACTAGATAGAGAGGGAGGAAAACACCAGTTGTCAACCTTTGGCCTACACATGTGCACACATGGGCAGGTGCACACACACATGGGAACACACAGTCTGTGTTGTTTCTCCTTTAAGTAAAAGCCTGTATGTTAGACACTCGAATCATGTCCCAGAGTTATAGTGATGAGGATTTAAGCAGTGTCTAACCTCCTGTCTTAGGACACCCCTCCCCCTAGGGTACAGCAAGGAAAGGAAGAGTCAGTGAAGGTAAACAGATTCTCTGAGATGACTGGGAACAAAATGGGGGTTCCATCACACACCCTGATGGCTTTTATCTGAGATGTTTGGTTATTTGGCATGGCGGTACATTCCAGTGTTAGCTCACTCATGCCCAACCCACTTTTTCTCACTGTCCTTGCAGATTCAGTAAGGAAGGTTCAGGTCCATAACAAGGTTCTGAACTCTGCCCTCTACTGGTAGAAGGCAGCTACAGTTTCCACCAAGGGGTTGAAGAAAAAGTGTGTGATTGAGGTCCTTGGGATTATAGAATGATGGGACACCTGGACTGCTGGCTGCTGTTCTTCCTTCCCTCCCTCCCTCCCTCTTTCCTTCCCTCCCTCCCTGCCTTCCTTTCTCCCTTATTTCTGTTTTGATGAGCTATGGTTTCACTGTGTAGATCTCCTCAAACTCATGATCTTCTGCTCTCGCCTCCTGAGTGCTGGGGGTTGCAGGGTTGGTGGTTTTCAGACATGCCGTGGACATTGCTTTGGAAACTTCAGGCTGAGAGCTGGGAGGAATGGCATCCTAGCCCCCACCCCTTTTTTCATGCTTCTGATAGCTTATTTATATTGTGGCTCTTCAGACAAGCATTCATCTGAAGAGACAACTTCCAGGGTCAAATGGAGTCTGAAAACCACCAACCCACCTAATCTCATTCCCACACAGGGAAGCTGAATCGCAGGATGCAGAAACCACCCAAGGTCACTAGCAACTGTAAAATTATTTCCTCGGTGACCCTCTTACAGATGACTTTAACTCTCAATTCCTTCCTTGTCTCTTTTAAAATATACTTAAAGCCAGGTATAATGTTGCATGCCTTTAATCCCAACAGAGGCAGATAGATCTTTGTGAGTCAGCATGCTCTTCATGCTTCATGCTAGCAACTTCAGGCTAGCCAGGACTACACAGTAAGACCCTGTCTCTAAATAAATAAACAAACAGAATAAAATACACTTAGAGCTGTGTACTTTAGAGTTCCAAACGGTAGCTCATATCTCATGCCCCTGGAGATGGTGATGATTTAAGGGCATCATTCTGGCAGGATGCAGCGGCCCTCAGTGATGTCTCCTTTGTTCTTCATGTTGAGCTTCAATGCCATCTGTGAGGACTAACAGTCTAAGAAGGAAATCTCAGCAGAGCTGAAACCCAGGCTGGGCCTCTGACACTAGGCAGGGCTGCAGGGTACTAACTGCAGAGCCAGGGGGCAGAGTGGCTTCCTGCTGACTCAAGGCTGTCCTCTCAGGCTCCTGCAAGTGAGCTTATGTTCAGGGCTTGTTCAGCTGAGTCTTCCTACAGTGCAGGGGAAAGACTTGATGTAGTCTACAGAGACTATATCTACTTCACAGGAGGCCATAAGGGGAGATGAGTGAACATCTATCCCTTATTGTACACTTACTTTGTAGATGCTGTGCCATAGGCGTTTATACATGTGTGTGTGTGTTTTGTTGTTGCTCTTTGCTGACGGCAAGCCCAGGGCTTCCGGGGTGCTGGGCAAGTGCTTTAGCACTGTGCACCGCAGCATGCTGTTCGACTCTTAGAGCCACCCCCAAAGAAGTGAATACTGTTCTGACCTATGTGTTACCTCCAAGGAAACAGCCTTGCAGAGGCTTAGTCTACAGAGTCCTGGAGAGCTGAAGCGCAGCCCTGGGTCAGGGTTCAAAGGCAGGATTTTAAAGAAACACCACCATGAGGTCCAAGTAAGGGCTGTGAAGTGCTAAACCTTAAGTTGGAGGGCAGTTCCTTACTAACTGCCCTCCAACATGAGTACTTCTCAAGGCCCAGCCAGGGCTCCTAGCTCGCTTGAGATAAACACACAGAGACACACAGGTACACACAGACACACCCACAGGTAAACAGGAACAGACACACAGACAGTCATTACTACGGTTCCTAGCCCTGCAGACTGGCTGGGGAAAAACATCGCCTTTCCAGATCTGTGTCATATTAGGCAGGAACTACCATTTTAGATCAAAACCAGGAAAGAAACAGTCAGAAATGTGGATTCTAGTTTGCTGAAATGAACGAAACCCTTATTTTACCCAGGAGGCGTCTACTCACCCACCTCCAGGATTGTCTGTTGGCTCTTGGCCCTTCAAAGTGGTTCTTTGGTGCCCGGGGTCGAGCCCAGGCCTTTGTCACCACTGAGCTGTGGTGTCTACCCTGGAGCTTTTGAAAACTGCTGCTGAACCTGGCTTCCTGGGGCATGGCCTTTAAGGGTGAATGTTTTTGTGCTCACTGCTTGACTGGCAATTGCCACGCAGTGCCTGCAGCTGCTGTCTGCTAATTTAGGCCTTGACCTGTGAGTACATTCTAAGGGCAGCACATGGTGTGTAGTAGGTGCTCAGTTAAGGCTGCTGACTAAGTGAAACTTGGTAAGCTTTAAAAGAAAGAGGGGTGAGAGAGATAGTTCAATGGTTAAGAGCACTGGCTGCTCTTCCAAGGGTTTAGGTTTGACTCCCAGCATAGCAGTGTGTAACTGTGTATAACTCCAGTTCCAGGAGATCCTACACTCTCCTCTGTCTCCTTTAGGCACTGCATGCACTTGGTCATAGATGTATATAGGCAAAACACCTATGCATGTAAAATCTTTAATATTTAAAGATACAAAACATTGGTCTTAAGTGCTTTGCTTATCAATTTGTGATTTTGTTGACACATTCAAGCTATGTTAGATCTTACCATAGGAAGCTAAAAGTGTGCACTTTTACACAGGCCACACTTCTCTCCACATACCCGACCCCCACTCACTTTTTTCCTTGAAAAGCTAACGCTTGAGGTTGGAATGGTGGTGTACCCCAGTAATCCCAACCCTTGGGAAGCTGAGGCAGGTCAAGTGATTTTGAGACTAACCTGAACTACACAGTGAGTTCAAGGCCAGTGTGGGCTATATAGTGAGATGTCTCCACAGCTCGCAGTGCTTGGTTAGGTCTGCTCATCTCAGGAGCCCACACAGTGCAAGGAGAGAACCATATAGAAATGTAATTAATACATAAAGTATCAAAACAGAAAGAGCACAGCAGGATGTGTCATGCTACTCAATAGAGTCCAATCTCTATATGTTCCTAGAGTTTATTCATTTTATTTACTTTAAGACAAGGTCTCACTGTGTATTCCTGGCTGTCTGGGAACTCACTATGTAAACGGGGCTGGCCTTGAATACACAGATGTCTCCTAAGTGCTGGGGTTAAAGACTCATGCCCTGCTGGAATGTTTGAGATAGCATCTCACTGTGTTGCGTATGTTGTCTTGAGCTCAAAATCCTCAGCCGGCGGAGGCAGACCGGTGAAAAACCTCAAAAATGGATGGTGTGGTGGTGCTCTGAGTGAAAACGGCTCCACAGATGCACAGGGAGTGGCGCTGTTGGGGGTGTGGCCTTGTTGGAGTAGGTGTGGCTCCAGCCCATGTCTGTCTGTGCGCCACCGTGCTGATGGTGATAGACTGAACCTCTGACACTGTAAGGCAGCCCCAATGAAATGTGTTCCTTATTAAGAGTTGTCATGGGCATGGTGTCTCTTCACAGCATAGAAACTCTAAGAAAAATGGCTTCTCAAGAGCAACACCCCAGGTTATCCTCTGGGCCACACACACACACACACACACACCACTGATACACTCAAACAGGCAGATCCACACATACAAACACATACACAAGCATGCTTCTTCCTTCAATTTCTGGACATCTCATCTCTTCCTCCCTGCTCATCATAGTGTGACTACCCTACCATTGTGTCAGTCAGGTGGCCGAATATGGACACACTTTTAACTTCCTTGCCAGTCTTCCCAACTCCTGCCCCACAGCTGTGCTATCCAGCGTTTGGGGACCTCATAGGTCTGGTGGGAAGGCATGGCGCAGCCCTGTGTGCCAATGCCGGAGGAAAGGCAGATGGAGCTCTGATTTCGAGCCAGCCTGGTATTGTTAGACTCTGCCTCAAAAATGAAGGAGTCCTCGCCTTTCTGTATGCAGGTTTCCATGAGAAGCACTTTCACGGCTGAGTAATCTCATTTGCCCAAATAAATTTTTCCCTAACATAACCATTATAGCACTTTGGGTCTTTTCCTACTAATACGATAAAAGTACATATTTCTTCTTAGCATGTTGTATAGTTAGTTTTTCAAGAACTTTTTTTCGCATTTTTAAAATAAAATACTATTTTGAGATACGGTCTTGCTGTGTAGCTCAAGCTGGCTTCAAACTCAACAATCCCCTTGCCTCTTGCCAAGTGCTGGGGTTACAAATGTGAGCCACCAAGCCCAGCTTCACAATTATTCAGAAAGTAATAATTGAAGAAGTCATCTATGACCAATGCCTCTGCCACTTTAGAAGGCTGGTTTGGGGTGGAATTGGCCACAATTACTTCCCAGTTTTCATGCAGTAATACCTAAGTTGCTGGCCTGGGTTTGTGGTGTTAGACTCTACTGCCCTCTTGTGGCTGCTGTCCTCATATTCCTGAGCCTGTGGGCAGGGAAAGTGGGGGAGGCTGCTGTTTAAGTGAGTTAAACCTTTCGTTATTCTCTGCTCTGATTAAGCCTACCCCCGGCATACAGACAGACGGACACACGTGCGCACCTGCACAAGCAAGCACAAAGCCTCATTAGGTTGCCCAGGCTGGTACACAGCTGTTCTATCAGCCAGGCAGGCTTTGATCTTGGGTTCTTCCTGCCTCATTCTTCAGGTACCTAGGAGTACAGGCCTGCTACCAACCTGCCCTCCCCAAATGCTAGGTGATGGCGTACTTTAAAAAACAAAACAGAAACTCTTTCATTTACGTTTCTTTTATCTTTTTCTCCCGACTGCACCCCAATCCCTTCAACACCCCAACACCAGACAGGGCGGAGAAAGGGTTAGTGGGAAAGAGGACACAGTTCTTTCTTAGCTGCTTCCTGCTGGTCAGGGCCCTCAGGTTCCGTGGAGCCAGTCCAGTCTGTTTCAGGAGACTCCATCTTGTATCACAACAGCAGCCAGGAGCAGCGAGGGGAAAGCAGAATAGCCTTGCTCTTTCTCTGAGCCCCACCCTTCCTAGGCTTTGGCATTTGTTCTCTCCCTCTCCTCCCTGAGAGAGGCTTGTTAAGTGCTGCCTTCAACCTCCTTAAGCAGCTGAGCATGACTGTGAACTCCTGATTCTCCTGCTCCACCCCTGAATTCCTGACAGCACAGACACACACTGCCATGCCCTCCCAAATCTAAGGGTTCTTTCTTTGAAAGACATTTTTATTAGTAATCAGGGTGCTCCGCCATCAGCCCCAGGAACCTGGCAATAGCAAAGCATGTCATCATCAGTGCGTCGTCACCAGTGCAACACTTTCTCCAGCCGCCAAGGAACCACGTGTTGGTGCCGGAACCCGTGCTGAGCTTCGACAGCTTTACGACAGCCACAAAGCACGAATCTATCTCTTGCACATGCGCAGAGTCACCTTATAAAGACCCCGTCCACTTTGCTCTGTGCTTTTTCTTCTTCCAGCCACTTCCCGCCGAAACTGCTTCTGTGTTCCCCCTTCCCTAATAAACCTCTCACGTGAGGCCTCCCTTGTGGTGTGACATCGTTCAGCTCCGCCGTCTAAATCCTAACAATTTTTATTTTCTAATTATGTATATATGTGCAGTCTAGAAGAGGGCATCAGATTCCCTGGAGATGGAATTACAGGAGGTCCTGAGCTGTCTGACGTGTGTGCTGAGAACCGAAATCAGGTCCTCCTCAAGAGGAGTTTGCATCCTTAACCACTGAACTGTCTCTTCAGCCCCAATCTAAGAGACAGGGTTTCTCTGGGTAGCCTTGGTGCTCTGGTCTTGTTTTGTAGACCAGGCTGGCCTCAAGCTCACTGAGATCTGCCTGCCTCTGCCTCCCAAGTGTCAGGATTACATGCGTAGGCCGTGGCCCGCTCAATCTAAGAATTCTTAAAGTCAATGTCCATTTCCTTTTAATTCACCAAGGCCAGATGGCCTGCACGGCAAGACCATTTTAAAACTCGAAGACAAACAACAAAGCATGCACTGAGAAAATGGCTCTGGAGAGCACAGCTTGACCCCAGCACCCATGTAAAAAGCAGAGCACCCATGTAAAAGGGTCACAGTATTAGGCACTCTCCAGGAACCTGAGTTTTGGGAAGTGGGTCCTGGGGCTTGCTGGCCTGCCACTGACCAGAACAGCAAGATCCAGGTTCTGTCAGGACAAGTCAAAATGATAGAAACAAAACATCAGCATCCTCCTCCAGCCCCTGCAAATGCATGCATGCTCACATACATAAGCAAAGAAATGAAAAGAAAGAAATTAGGTCCCTCTAGAAGTAGTATATTAAAAAAAAAAGTAGTATATTCGTATCTTTTGTTCCACACTACATCCCACATAGCCCAGGCTGGCCTTGAGTTCACTAAGTAGCTAGGATGGCCTTAAACTTGAACTTTTCCTTTCTTTTTTAAAGATCTAATTATTATTTATACAGTGTTCTGCCTGCACGCCAGCAGAGGGCACCAGACCTCACTAGAGATGGTTGTGAGCCACCATGTGGTTGCTGGGAATTAAACTTGGAGCCTTTGGAAGATCAGCCAGTGTTCTTAATCTCTGAGCCGTCTCTCTAGCCTTTTCTTTCTTTTCTTCTTTCCTTCCTTCCTTCTTTCCTTCCTTCCTCCCTCCCTCCCTCCCTCCCTCCCTCCCTCCCTCCCTCCCTCCCTTCCTTCCTTCCTTCCTTCCTTCCTTCCTTCCTTCCTTCCTTCCTTCCTTCCTCTCTCTCTTTTCTTTCTTTCTTTCCTTTCTTTCTTTCTGACAGGGTTTCTCTGTTTTATAGCTCTTGCTATTCTGGAATTTGCTATGTAGACTAGTTTGGCTTCGAACTCTCAGAGTTGGGATAGAAGGCGTGTGCCCCCATGCCCCGGCAGCCTTGAACTCTTCCTCCACTTCCCTAGTGCTGGAGTTACCCCCGTATGCAGGTCGGTTTCAGTCTCTCAGCCGGGCTGCCTGAAACTCGCCATCCTCCTGCCTCAGCCTCCTCGGTGTTGCACACATCACCATGCTCAGCTGTTAATGTTTTTTTTTTTTTGGAAGGGTCAAAGAAAAGTGGGACAAATAAAATATGAATATAAATGTTTGAACTTTGTCAAATGTACAATCAGACAGAGGTGAGCTTAATATGGCGGACTAGTGGCTGGGCCTAGTGACCTTCATTCCTCTCCCAGTGGCAGGAGGTGAGGCCTTTGAGGTTTTGAGACCTCAGCCTATGGGTTGTGGCCCCTTGGGAGGTCACAGCCCTTCACAGGAGTCGCATGTCAGATATTTACACGGCAGTTCATGACCGTAGGGAAATTACAGTTATGAAGTAGCAATGAGAACAATTATATGGTTGGGGGCTCACCACAACTTGAGGAGCTGTATTAAAGGGTCGCAGCATCAGGCAGGCTGAAAACCCCTGTTTTAAGGGCTTTTTTGCTTTTTACTTGCTGATCTTAGGCAGATTTTTAATCTCTTTAAGCCTCATTTCTCTGTGTGCCTTCTAAAACAACACTACCTGGTGGAGGAGCTGGACACACAGCCGGTGAGAGATGACGCCCTCTGCTCCCACACCACTAAACGCTCACATAACAATCACTTGTTACGATTTCCACGTGAAATGTCACCCACAGGTTTATGTTTTACCACTTGGTCCATCTGAGAGGGTGGCACTGTTTGGGGAGGTTTGGAATCTTTGGGATGTAGGGCCTACCTGGCTGAAAGACTTACAGCCTGATCCCATTTCAGCCCGAGCCCTGTCTGCTTCCTGATACGCCACGTCAGAAGCTGCCTCTGCAGGGTCCACCACAGACTGACCCACCTCAGCCTAAGTGCCTTCTCTGCCATGATGGCCTGTACCGTCTAGAACTTTCTGTCAAATCTGTAATCAGATGTGAGTTTAACATGGCAGACTAAGGGCTGGGCCTAGTGACTTTCATTCCTCTCCAAGTCTGCCCTGTCTGCTTCCGGATAAGAAACCCTGCCAAGATAACCCTGTGCTACCTGAGGTCGCTTCTGGTAAGTGTCTGGTCACAGTGGTGGTGAGAACAGCAAACAATGTAACAACGTTTGCTGTTACAGTGTAATCCAGTGGTCTTTCTGGAGTGCTCCTGATTGTCAAAGCCGTGGTTCCGGGATTATTTTCAGTGGAAAGGTACCCTTCAAGTCTCCTTAGGGGAATGTGGTTTGAGCCTCAGACCACATGCTTCTACAGCTGCAGGGGTGCAACTCAGCTGTTCGGTGCTCGCCCAGCACGTGTGTTTCCCATCTCTGGCTTAGATCCCCAGCACCACAAAAGCAACAAACAGAATGGAAAAAAACAATAGAACCTGTGCATGGATGGAGAGAGAGAATAGAAAGAATTTATGCTCCTTACAAGGTATGTGAGTTCAGATAAGCTGTATGAGAATATATGTAAAGTTTCTACTGTAGAATTACTTCTGCTAGATTCGGGAGAGAGGCCTTTACTTGGCTGTATGCCAGAGCAGCAAGTGCTCTCAACCGCAGAGCCATCTCTCTGGCCCCATGGCAGTTTTGTTTGTTTTGTTTTGTTTTTTCCGGATAGGGCTCGCAGGGATCCGCCTGCCTCTGCCTCAGAGGTGCTGGGATCAGAGGCGTGAGCCACCATGCCTGGCCTCCCCACAGCAGTTTTTATAATAAAGTTTTACTTTTTTGTTTTAAAAAGTAGAAATAGGGCTAGGCTTGGTGGCTCACACGTCGATCCCAGCACTCAGGAGGCAGGCTCGGGCAGATCTCTGTGAGTTCAAGGCTAGCCTGGTCTACAGAGTGAGTCCAGGACAGCCAGGACTGTTACACCTGTCTTGATAAACAAACAAACAAAAAAAGTAATATGCAGCAAAATATAAAGTTAAACATAAGGCAAGACATGCTGACAGTGCCTAGCACTAGTAGCCACAAGGGGATTGTACAAGTTCAGAGCTAGATTTACATAGCAAATTTTGTGTGAAATGTATGAAATAATTAGGCTTTACACAAAGCTTCTCCTATAGGTAGTCTCTGTAAGCAAGTTCTGTAAGTCCTCTGATAAATAAATAAATCTTTAAAAAATGATATTCAGAATAAAAGATATACTTACTTGAAAATAATTTTGAAAGGAAAATAAAAAACATGGGCAAGTTCATAAAGTAAAGTGGGGAATCCTATGTGATAGTGACATCCTGGTCACACCGTCCCACAGTACAAGCATTCACTTCTGCCACCTTTGGTCTGATGATTCAGCCTGCTGGCTCTGCTTTCTCACCGTGGAGGCTTTTGCTCCAGACACCTTTAGCCTAGCCTTGTTTTCATCTCCAGGGGTAGTCTGGATAAAGAGCTCAGGGAGGGAAAAGCCATCCTGGTGTGCTGCTCAAGTAGTGAATGATGTTGTAGCCATTTGTGGCCTTTGGAAAGATCTCTCACCATCTTAGTTTTATCAGCTAAGAAACTTAATTATGGATCTAGCCATTTGTATACATATTAACGATGAGGTTTTAAAAATTGCATGGAAATCTATCACTGACATTGTTATTTAGGCTGTAAGGTACAGTTTGGTAAAGGTTCTTCTAGTGCACCCAATGTGGAGGGAGTTTGGCTACCTGTGGGGAGTAATAAGAAATTATCACAAACCAAATGGATGTAAGTGACACATTCCCCAGTTTTGGAGGTTAGAAAGCCTGGAGGCCTTCGCTTAGCCACGTGATTCTGGCTCCGTGGTAAAGTTGAAGCCTAGGCAAAGACAGAGAGCCTGCACAAATGAGAAGCCATTGTATAACTTTTAGCTCAAATCTCTGCTTCTTCTCCTGAGAGACCTTTCTAGGGTGTCAGAGTATCCTCAAAATATCACACAGAGAGAAAGAGAGAGAGAGAATGAATATGAGGAGCTGGGCATCACTTCTGAAATATTGTATAAGCCGTAGAGACCAACACTGATAGTGCATCATGGAAGAGAAATTCCCAGGCCACGAACAGCAACATCAGGCCTGGGCATCTTTGGGTGCTATCTTGGTAGCTGGCTGCCACAGGCTTTGTTCAGGCAACATTGCCCTTAGCTGAGAGTCCCTGGCTGGTGCCGATGAACTGAGTTACTGTAGTTGTTTTTTGTGTACTTGAGTGACAACATACAGAGCTTTGTGTTTTCCTGTCTCGGAGGCCCAGTCTCTGAGGTCAGAGGTCAGACATCTGAAAGTCGGGCTCAGGGCCCCGGGAGACTTCTATCTTTTAATTTTGAAATTTTAGCTGGAACAGGGCCAGAGGTCTGGGAGCAAGGGATAGTACAGTCCCCCTCCCTCTCTTTGTTGCTGTGGGATATCTACTCAGAAAGCTTGTTTTCAGTGGAACTATCCCGGAAACAGCAAAGGTGTTAGACCGGAACTGTGATTAGCTCACTCCTCAGACGTCTGGCATCTGCTGGTTCTTCCGGGGAATTGTGTCACTCCATTTCTGGTATGTTCAAATGGGGAAGCTATAGTTACCATAGTCAGAGCCCTGCAGCCTGGCAAGCCAGTGGCGTGGGGGTGGGAGGGGAAGGTTCCCTGACCCCACTGCTCCTGATGGCTGCAGATGTGGCCTCTTTTGCTTCCTCATGGCTGCTAAGTTACTATGACCTGACCAGGTTTCAGGCTGCCTGCTGGGCTCTGGTGCCCCCTCCTGTCCAATCTGAGGCTGTTGTGAGTTTAGGACATGGTGTTAGGCATTTCCTAGAGTTCTGCTTCCTTCTCATTTTATTGAGAAAAATGAAACAAGTTTCTCCTCCCCTGCCATCTGGCCCATCTGCCTCCAGCGGTCACAGAGGGTGGTCTCTGCTCTTGTTCATACAGTCCTCTTTTCTGCCTCCTTGTCACCAACATCACACCGATGTCCCCTCCTCAGCCTGAGGGTTTATGCTTGTTTTGTTTTGTTGGTTTTTTAAGTCTCAAGTATCCCTAGCTGACTTTGAATTCTCCTCCCTCTTTTTAAGACTTATTTTAATCTTATGTGTACGGATATTTTGCCTACATGTAAGTCTATGCAGCAGGTGCATACCCGGTGCCCACAGAGCCAGAAAGAGGGCGTTGACTCCCCTGTGACTGAGGTTATGGACTCTTAACTGTAAGCTACCCAGTATGGGTTCTGTGAATGCGTGTTGTCTGGAAGAGCAGCCAGCGCTCTTAACTGGTGAGCCATCTCTCCAGCCCAGAGTTTTCACATTTATATATTATCATATTTTGACTTGTTAAGAAAAATTTGCAGTCTAATTTTTTCAAACTATCATACATAATGATGTATATGTGTATTTCAGTGACTTTTCAAAAAGTTATTAAAAATACATTCCTCTCTCTCTCTCTCTTTCTCTGTGTGTGTGTGTGTGTGTGTGTATAGGGAGTCCAAAGACAACTTGGGAAGGCACGTCTCTCCTTCCATTGTGTGGATTCCAAATATTGATCTCAGCTCACCAGACTAGCTGCAGGTTCCTCAACCTGCTTCGCTTTTTTACCGGCCCCTCAAAAAGTTTTAAAATAGAAAAGTTAGTGCTTGCTTCGGCAGGTTATTGATTCACTTTAATGCTGTGTTAACTTTTAAGCGTTTAAATGTTTTGTTTTGAAGAAATCTCATCTGATAAGATAATAAGCATTCTGACCTACAGATGTCAGCACAGGCCACTGCATACCGCAATTCTCATGGGAGTGAACCAACTTCTGCCCTTCCGTATTTCCACATCAGGAGTGTCTTCACATACTGTGTGGGCAGTAAAGAGTAAAGCTATTTGGGCGGCATCTACAGAAAAGTTCTCTGAAATGCATACATACCTGAATAGTCATGAGCACAATTATTTTCTTTCTATCCGTCTGGGCAGGGAGGCGTACAGGGGCTCATTGGAGACTTGCTATTCGTGCCAGAAGAGGCTGAAGTACTGAGTGTTGCCTGTTCCCTGATTTTAGAGATTGGAAATGTAGATGATATGCTGAATGCCAGATCTCAGAAATGGAACTTGGGTCATCCAGTTTCCGTTCTGAGTCAGAACCATGAGGTTCTGGGCAGTCTCTCCAGCATGGCGCCACCAGTTACATGAGGCCTTTAAGCCCGTGGAATAGTCGCAGTGGTCATACTTCACGTGCTCCCAGCGTGACCGCCACATTGGTCGAGGCATGAAGAACAGTCCCGTCATGGAAAGGCCTGTTTTAATAAAGGAAACAGATAAACGTTTCTAATGGCCTTGCAGCTTTTACAAGACTATATTAGTCTGTTACTTTTATTCAGTGAATATTAAAAAAAAAGAAAAGCATTTAATTGTTAGAGAATTTTAAGTTCAGAGATTTCCCATGTACATGCTCCCTGGCACACACAGTTCTCCCCGCCACTCTGACATGCTTATTGCAGCCGCAAAGGGTGTGGGTCACAGGTGGGTCACTAGGCGTGTGCAGCCTATGGACTTGGACACTTGGAAAGTTATTTCTATCGGCCACTGTGTTATTGTGTTGCTTAACCTTCTCCTTACTGTGACCAAATTTACATCAAAAAGAACTTAAAAGAGGAAGACGGTTTTGTGGCTCATGATTTGAGAGGTTTCTGTCCATGGTTGCCTGGACCTCTGAACCTGATTAGATTCTCATGGAAAGCAGGGCACTGTGGTCAGGACTCGCTGAGAAGGGGGCCAGGGTAAAGTTACCCAGACGGCAGGGGTAAGTGCCAGAGCAGGGAGTCCCCCAACTAAGTCTCACTCTAAGGATCATACTCATCTGGCCAGCGCTGGCCAGTGGAGGACCAGGCATTGAGACAAGGGCCTGTAGGAGGTATTTCATATCAGCACACGGCCATGTATATATCTGTGTACAATGTGTGTGTTCATGTATGTGGTGAGTATGCATGTACCTGTGTGCACATGTGTGTTCATGTATGTGGGTGAGTATGCATGTACCTGTATGCACATGTGTGTGGATGGGTATATTTACCAGTGTGCACATGTGTGTGTTTATATATGTGGATGAGTATATATATTTGTGTGCACATGTGTGTGGACACAGCAGACAGCCCTAGACAAAGTCCTTAGAGACTGTCCAAGTCCTTTGAGACAGGGTGTCACTGGTCTGCAGCTCTCCATTTAGGCAAGCTGCCTGGCCAGTGAGCCTGGGTTTACAAGTGTGGACTCGTGCCCGCAGCGTTGAATGAGTTCTGGGGACTATAATCAGGTCCTCAGGACTGTGAGGCAAGCCGGTGCTGCCTGAGCTGCCTCCCAGCTGTCAGACTGAGCTGTCAATCACACGCTTTGCTAGATGGCACCTTCCAGTGCTCCTTGGTCAGAATGCTCGGTCCCCAGCTAGTAGCACTGTTGGAAAGGATTAGGAGGTGTGGCCTCACTGGAGCAGGAGTGTCTCAAGGGGTGTTAGCTGATTCTCAGAAGCCCGTGCTGGGCAGGGCCAGTCTCTTAGGGACTGTCTGCACCTTGTGGGTCAGATGCCATGCTTGCTCTCCTGTCTCCAGGTTCCCTGCCATGATGATCGTGGGCAGACTCTCTGAGACTGTAACCACGCTCCCAACTGAATGCTTTCTTCTATAAGCTGCCTTGGCCATGGTGTCTCTGCACAGTAATAGAACAGCAACCAAGACAATACATTTTCTAGGAATAGAGTTTAAATTCACATTTCATGTTTTACCTACTTGTGTGTGTGTATGTGTGAGCTTTAATCAGTGTCATGTATATGAAAGTATCCACAGAGGCTAGAAGAGGGTGTCATGTCTCCTGCAGCTGAAGTTTCAAGCAGTTGTAAGTTGCCCAGTATGGGTGCTTGGGCCAGAGCTCTGGCCTCTGAAGAGCAGTAGGAGCTCTTAACCACTGAGCCATCCCTCCAGCCCACTCCAGCCACCCTCCTTTTTAAAGTAAAGAATAGAAATGTATTCCTTGACTGTGTAAACCTCCCAGGCAGGTGAGCAAGGGGCTTTTTTCCCAGCAGCCTCTTGCAACACAGGCTCCTTCCATCATGCAGCACCCAGGCCATTGCTCATGAAATCAAAGTCACAAAGAACATGGAGGAGTGGGCAAGATATCTTTACCAGGCCATGCTTTCAGGAACACACATTCCAGAGGAGAAGACACTGGGCCACCAGTGGCCGGAAATACCATCTAGCTCTTTGTTAAAGGATGCATGGTGTAATGTGACTAGGGAACTATCTCAGAACTAGTGTTTGTGATGTAAATATCTCCTGTCCTCTCCACCAGCCATAACTGACAACTTCAGAAGTGCCTGCACCGCACAGAGCTGCCTGGCACAGTCAGTGTGGAGCAGCAGGCTGAAAAGCAGACCTTCTGGAGGCCCACCTTGTCATCAGAAGATAAAGCTTTTTTTAAAAAAAATGTATTTATTTATCTATTTCATATAGATAAGTGCCCTTCTGCATGGATACCTGCATGCCAGAAAGAAGACATCAGATCCCAGTATAGATGGTTGTGAGGCACCATATGGTTGCTGGGAATTGAACTCAGGACTCTTGGAAGAGCAGACAGTACTCCTAACTGCTGAGCCATCTCTCCAGCCCCTATTTCTTTCTTTCTTTAGACAGGGTTTTGCTATATAGCTTGGCTGGCCTGGAACTCACTATGTAGATCAGGTTGACCCATAAACCACAGAGATCAGCCTGTTTCTACTGCTTGAATTCTGGGATTAAAGTGTGAGCCACTACCCTGGCTAAGGCCGAATTTTACTGGGGGACTTTGTGGAACAATTTAACAACAGAGTGTCTTCTGTGGGATGCCATATGGTGCTGGGAGTTGAGCTCCAGCCCTCAGGATTGAGCAGGGACCACCTTTAACTGCTCCCCTCTGTCCTGCTCCCAAGCCCAGTTTTCAACCTTAGACATTGAGGTTTGCTTTCTCTGCTTTATTTTGGGATCCTAAAATTTCGATGGCCTTCCTGAATGCTTGCATTGACATAGTTTTCTTCAGGTCTGCAGTGATTTGATTCTTGTGGGTTGTGTGGATGCCGCTATACTCACTGGGAACCTTCCTAGCTTTCCTTGCAAATCATGGGATTGCTCAGCTAAATGATCCCCCTGGAAAGCACCACCCTGATTCCCTCCCTCTTGCAGTCAAAGAGTGTGCGTTCCTTTAAAACAAATGAACAGTTTGCACCCTTTTTTCTTGGCTCCTGTTAAGGTGAATGTGTGGGTCATCACTGACTGACAGTGTTACCTGCCAGCTGCCCTCTTACACGTAAAAGTTAAATGTTCATGTAGTCATGGCAACATGCCTTTGATAGTGAGTGAACAATACAGAAATGGACCAGTCCTGCTGGTCCTTTCTATTGCGCCTGGGGCACAGCATGAGGCCATTCTGGGAGAGAGCAGCTTTGGGTCAGGCCATCAGTATAGCTGGCTCCGTTAGCTCACGCCCACTCGGAGGCAAAGGCCCCTGGCGATGTTTCCAAGAGCTCATTACTAGATTCCTCATTACAGTCTTGGCTGAGCTGGCATATTTGGCAGCCCATGGTGCAAATGAGAAAGATATGAGTCTGACTAGGGAGCATTTTCCCTTCCTGTCTTTCTCCTCAAGGGGAGGAAGTGCTTG
The DNA here is from genome assembly GCA_028658305.1 of Pachyuromys duprasi. Classification (NCBI taxonomy): domain Eukaryota; kingdom Metazoa; phylum Chordata; class Mammalia; order Rodentia; family Muridae; genus Pachyuromys; species Pachyuromys duprasi. Next base: position 3,982,450 of record CM053748.1, on the reverse strand, counting down.
CTAGGGAAGTTACTTCTGATATTAATAGGCATTATGGTTGGCCTCAAAGACAGATTGCAAGATGCCATTTTAAACAAACAGCAGGCTGTGCCATGGGGCTGTTACATCATAGGCAGTTCTCATTCTACAGAATGCTGTTTCCATGATCTTATCTGCTGCAAGAGACCTTAAACAAACTACTAATTAGTATTTAAGAAATTTGCGTAGTGAGCACTAGCCATTATGAACTGATTGAGTTGGGGCTTTCTGCACCCTTGGGGCTTGAGGAAGCACTCAGAGGGACCCAGGCCTGGAGGAAGGAAATGCTGCTCACGGCCTGGGCACATGGAGGAGAGTGGAAAAGGCACCCAGCGGCCAGCTGGCAGCAAGGAGGGTTTTCCTTGCTGTTTGTGGCTATGAACTGGCTGCAGGTGGGCTTTTCTGACTGTCTAGGCTTTTCTTTTGATTCTCTTGTTGATCTGTGGTCAAGCCATTTATTATTGTAGTTAGTAACAAAATTCAACTCTTCATTGTTGAGCTCCTACAGGAAGAATTACCTGGGGTTTTATCTACAGCCTCAGCTCTCTCTTTTTACACTGAATAGCTATTTTTAATGTTTCTTAATGTTGTGAGGTTCCTTAGGAACACAACCATCATTTTACAGCAGAGATAATAATGATTTGTCTGTTTGTTTTGAGAGAGGATTTCATGCAGCTGAGGCTGGCCTTGAATTCTGCATGTAGCTAAGGATGACTTTGAACCCCCAATCCTCCTGTCTTCAGCAATTTATGGTCATGAATACTACTTCTACTCTGCTGCCTGTGTCTAGTTATTTCTTGTCTCTGAGGTGGGGTTTGTATAGGATAGTGAGATATTCCCAGGTGTCTTCACTTTAACAGTCTGCACAAGTTATTACAAGTCTGTAGCAAGCAGCCAGACTGTTTTGGGGATGCTTGTGTCTCTTCTCCCACTGCTGGTCCATGGGCTCAACCACTATACCATGACCTCCGCATCTCTTTCACCTTTCAGGCCTGTTTTCATTTCTAGGATTCTTAACCAGCCCAACTGCTCTAATTTCTGCAGTTCTCCTTTGCTTCCAATCAGGTACTATGATGTTTTTTTACAACTTCACTAGTTGACCTTGCTGGTCCTTCTGGTAACTGCTACCGTACATTAGATCATCCTCTTATGGGCAGACAAACATACTTCTCTACATTTTTTTTTTTTTTGGTGCCCTAAGGTTGCCTGGGAAGGTGGTCTTCCCAAACTTAAAGGTTAGAAGTGAAATGACAGTAGAGGCTCATAGCAAGCACTCCGCCTTGCTGAGAAGAGACTGATACTTAAGACCAGTGGCGTCCTTGGCTTGCTTTTATCACTGACTAATCACAGGTCCTGTGTAACCAGGCTGCTCTTTGTATCCATCCCTAACTCTACGTTTAATTTCTGCCATGTCCCCTCTTTCTTTCCAGAGGGCATGGGGGCAGGGGCTATTTTTATGTTGCTTGTCATGGAATCTCCAGGTCTATGGAGCATAGCAAGTCATTCATAAGTATTTGCATTTATAGTTCCTATTTGACTTTTTAAAAATTATTTTATTGTGTGTGTGTTGTGTGTGTTTTATGACACACATGTGGACAGAGGACAGCTTTTGAAGTTGGTCCTCTCTTTTCACCTTTCTGTGGGTTCCAGGGATTGAACTCATGTCACCAGACTTTCCCAGCAAGGATCTTTATTCACTGAACCATCTCACCAGAAGTCATTTGTTTATTGTAATCAGTTAGTTTTTTGTCCTGATTTTTTGAGACAGGGTTTCTCTGTGTAGCTCTGGCTGTCCTGATACTCCATTTATAGATCAGGCTGGCCTTGAACTCAGAGATTCACCTGCCTCTGTCTCAGGAGTGCTGGGATTAAAGGCGTGTACCACCATGCCAGCTTTATTTGTAGTTTGTTAATTAGTGGTGCTACATAAAATATATTCCGTTATAGTTTAGACCACATCAAGCCTATTTAGTAAGTTGTGAAATTGACATAATTTTATATTACTCATTATTGTGACAGATTTTGTTACTAATGACTGGCAAATCTTTTTAAAGGTTATAAATGATGTTTAATAACCTGAAAAATTATCTTTGCAAACAGGAAGCAGCAACATAGCCTCAAAACCTTAACGTATTTAAGCCCTGCATGGCCCAATAATCTTTTCATCTGCTGTTTCTCCCAGGTCTAATAATCTGAAAAAAGCTTCTGGGAAGGAAATTGAACACGCACTTTGAGATAACAGAGCTCTATGAAGCTCATAAACAGAGCATATTAGGAAAAGATAGTGATCAAATATAAAAGCAAAAGGCAATTAGTCCAAAGGGACTAAGGAGGATTATATAAAGTGAGAATCTGGAAAACTAAAGTGAGCAGATGGTCCTAATGAATCGGGAAGATGGCCTCTGGTGCCCGATGCAAGCAGCTTTGACTGGTGCATCCGAGCAAACTAATTGCCTCTTGTCCGCCTGGTCACCTACGCTGCAACCGTGGGGCTTGTAGCAGATGTATTAAAGGCTCAAGCCTGTCTAATTTTTTTCATTAACTTAGAGTGATGCCTGGGTTTATGCAGCTCATTTGATTTATTTTGATTTAATTATATGTTGTGTTTTACTTGGCAGCTTGTCCTGTATAAGATAGTTTGCTTTTAATTGCAGCATTATTCCTTCGGCCTTTCTTGATAAAGAGCCTCTTTTTCAGAAAAAAAAAAAGCTTAGGGAATATCTGTGAAAGTAACTTTTGTTGTTGTTTGTTTCATGCAGTTTTGTTTTGTTTTGTTTTGGGTTTTGTTTTGTTTTTTGTCTTTTTAAAAGCAGTGTCTTTCTCTAGCCCAGGCTGACCTAGAACCCAGTAGTCCAAGCTGGCCATGGGCTCTTGGTGGTCTCTACCTCAGCTTCCCATGTGATGAGATTATAGACCAGAGCCACCGTACCTGAAGATATTTATTTCACCTATTAATTTGTTATTTTGTGTGTGTGTTTCTAAGCCAGGGTCTAATGTCTCCCCTTCCCAAGTGCTGGGATTACAGACCTGTGTCTACACCCAGCTCAGTTCCTTCAAGTCTTCTCCCTGGCACCTCTGTCTCCTGTGTTCTCTGTAAAAAGAACAGGGTTGAGCGGTCAGCAGCCCACTGCCCTTCTCCTTTCTTTTGGTTCTTTTGGGACTGAGAGTTGGTTGAAGCCAGCTACCTCACCTATCACTTTTTACCCAAGGGCAGGCATTGTGGGTATGTCTGACAAGTGATTGACTTTGAACAAATAGGCAACAGTGCTATTGCTGCCCTCGCTCAGCCTCTATTTGAATAACCCTTTTGACACCTTGTGAGTCAGTCTCTCTCCTTCAAAATTTTCTGGTTTTCATGCTTATTGTAAAAGATCAAGAAATATACAAAAGTCTTAAGAGAAAGAAAACACCTGGAATTTCTACACAGTAGGGAATTCTTGTTCTATTTTGTTGGTTTTTCTTCTTTTGCAGTTCCTGTTATACCGTTGCTCTTGTTTCTCTGTCTTCTCTCACTATATACCTTCTGCCTTCATGTCTTTCTTTCGTGTGTGTGTGTGTTTCTAAGATAAGCCCAGGCACTCACAGCTGCCTCCTGAGTTCTGAATTACAGCTTGTGTCACCATGCCTAAATCTAGCCTCCTCCTCTTCTTTTTCATTTGTTGGTTTGTTTTTGTGGAGGAGGGGAGGGTGTTGAGACAGGATTTGTCTGTGAACTCACTCTGTAGACCAGGCTGGCCTCAAAGTTAGAGATCTGCCTGCCTCTGCCTTCCCAGTGCTGGGTTTAGAGGCATGTGCCACCGAGCCTGGCCCAACTCTGCCCTCTAAAGGCTTGAGGAAGTGGACACTGCATGTTGCCAACTCCATTTCCCTTCCTTCAAGAGGCTCACTTTGTTGACCAGGCTGGCCTTGAATTCACAGAGATCTGCTTTCCTCTGGCTGGAGCAAAGCTGTGTGGCACCGCTGCCTGGCTGCTAGTGTCTATGACATTCCCTAAGGTAAAAAAGAAAAAGACAGGGCTGGCAAGATAGCTCAGTGGTCCTTGCTGTCGATCCTGAGGACTGGGTTCAGTCTCTGGAGCCCATGTGGAAGGAGGAGAGAGTGAGTCCCATAGTTGTGCTCTGCTTCTGCATGCGGGGCATGAGATGTGCACACATGCTTGCACACATGTCTCCTAAAAAATAATAAATGTAAAAACCAAAAAGTCTGATTCGTCAGAGCAGAACCGTGCTGCTTGCTACTGTTTCCGCCCCAAATCTCTTCTTCTGTCTTCTTGGAGGCAGCCATGGAGCCAAGAGCTTTTTTTCCAGTCAGTGTTAGAAATCAAACCCATAGGAGAACCACTGAGCTTACTTCCCGGCCTGATCCTATATTGGTGTTCTGTTGTTTTATATTTTTAGTGTACAAAATGGGAGTTTTACTGCGACATATATATATATATATATATATATATATGATTACATATATATAATCATAACTTTCTTATATGTGTCTGTCCTTTCCCCTATCCTTTCTTCTTGTTGAAGTACTTCCTCTCCCAAAATATAACCTTTCTGCCATTATGATTTAGACTCTTTCTTCTACCCTCATTAGGCTCCTCTTTACTTTAGTGGAAGCGAGTACACTGTACACTGTGTGTTCCTGTATATGTGTGAATGTGTGTGTGTGTGTGTGTGTGTAGTCTCTCAGTGAACTGAGGCTACTGTCTCCCTGACTCTGCCTCCCAGTGCTCAGCTCGCGGTAATGCAAAGCCATGCCTAGCCTGTTGTTTTGTTTGTTTGTTTAGTTTTTCACATGAGGCTGGGGACTCGAACTCAGGTCCTTAATGCTTGCGTAAGAAGACCCTTTACCCACACAGCCATCTTCTCAGCCTTTATTATGTTTTTAATTAGCACTTTGAAACTTTGATCAGAGAACTAGCGTTTAGTGATACAAGCACAAGGCATCCCTAGCTCACCCCTCTGGGTCACCTTCTCAATCACCTAATGTTTGGAGTGAGATAGCTTTCTCTCTTTAAAAAGTTTATGGAAAAAAATTACAGAGTATGGTAGGGATGATGATGATGATGATAAAACAAAACAAGGCAAAACCACAAATCAAAGTGACAATGTCTATACTTCCAGCAGGTAGGTCAGGAGTTCAAGGCCAGTCTTGACTACATAGCATGTTCAAGACCAACCTGGATTACAAAGACTGTGTTTCAACAAAACCAAGAAAAATCAAGTCCCCAGAGTTCAGTTAGCCAGTCCTTAGTAGCCTTCTCTTAATCACCCAGCCCATCCTTCTCTATCTCTGTGGACAGAAATCTGGTATAAATAACCAGTTGAATGTTATATAAATAACCAGCATGCCTTAGCCTATTTAGGTGGCTATAACAAAATGCTGCAGACTAAATAGCTTGTAAATTAAAAAAAAAAAAAGTCTGTTGCTTACAGTTTGATGGCTGGCAAGTCCAAGGTCAGGGGCTAGCAGATTTGATGTATGATGAGGATCTGGTGCCTGGCTCATAGCTGGCACCTACTAGCTGTGTCCTTAAGCAGTGGAAAGTGCTCCCTGAGCTCTCCTTTATAAAATCATTAATATGTCACTCATAAAGGCTCCTCCCCTATGACTTAATCACTTCCCAAAGGCCCCACCTCTAGCACCTTGGGATAGGATTTTAGCATATGAACCTGAGGAGACACTTGCCACCCAAGCACCCTGTTATTTATTGTTGAACTTAGAAACCCAAACCTCCCTTCTGTGTATGAGAGGATGCAGGTTGTGTTTGTTTTGAGAAAGGAAGCAGGACCAGAAACCGAAGCACTTGATAGGGACTGAGCCAGGACCAGACACTGGCTTCTCATGCCACCCCCCAGCTTTCCAGATCTACCTCATTCCCTAAAACACCGTGGGTAGGTCATGCTTTCCGCACATGACAACAAATGAGGAATGTAAACAAAATAACCTGTCTGCAGTGAGTGCAGCAGGGCCTGGTGGGGACCAGCTGGCCCTCACAGTGAGGAGAGGCATTGATGAGGGGAGGCATCGTGTTCTCAAGTAGCATCAGAGACCTGGGATAGAGAAAACAAGGAGAGGGAGAGGAGGACACCTGTCTGGCAGTGTCGAGCTACTTACTGGCGCTTTCAGCAGCGTGGCTGGTGGAGGAGGGGCACAAGGGCTCTCAGAGCCAGTTCACTTGAAATTATGGACATTGAGGGAGGAGGAACCCTCTGGTCTCTCTATGACTGTTCCCTGAGGAGCTGACACATGGAAGTTCTCTTCAGTATTGTGCAGGAAACGCTGCAGAATCCTGTCTGAATAAAGTGGTTCTCATACCTTAGCTTGTAAACCACAGATTTCACTTTCCTTTTCTTCTGTGGTCTTTTAGTAAAAGCATGTGTCCACAGTACGATTCTGCATATGATGGTTAGAATAAAATGAAAACTCGGCTTCTGAACCTGACAGTGCCTGAGCTAAAAAAATTGATTCATTTTCAGCCTCTTCCCCATTCTTACTACCAGCTGGTTTAGGGGGTTTTGTTGTTGTTTTGTTTTTGTTTAGGGGACAGTTTCACTATGTACCCTTGGCTAGTCTGGAGCTTGCTGCGTAGACCAGGCTCGCTCAAACTCACAGAGCTCAGCTTGCCTCTCTCTCACTGCTTCTCTGCCTCTCTGCCTCTCTGCCTCTGCTGCTTTGGTTTTTTTTCTCAGCAATATAAGCTGCTTTGCTGGTGTAGCTGAGGTTGAGGCCTGTGAAGGCTGTGGACAGCTTATTCAAAGAGTTTTTAGTGTGTTCATAATTTATCATTTTTTTGACAGCTCTTCATAAGGTTGGATGAACACTGTAGAAAATTCCATGTAAATGTTACCTTGCCTGATTAAACAGAAGGAAATTGGAGGTGATTTTTCTATGTCTGATGTAAGATGTTGTAAAAGATAATTTGGGTTCATTTGATAAAATGTTATAAGATGATTTAATGTTTGCCTTTGTATATGTCCCTGACAAGGCCTGTAAAGACTGCCTTTTACAGTCTGGGTGTGCATCCCCTCTGTCCTGCTGACCCTTGTCTGCATGGCTCTGGATGCAGAGGCTGCTGTCCATCTGCTCGCCTGTCTCCATCTCAGGAATGTTTCTTTGCTGTTCCCTCTGTCTGTGACCTGCTTGATCCTGTTCTTTGCACGGCTCCTTCCCTCGCTGAATTTTAGTCTCTGGTTAAGTGCTCTCACCAAAAAGAGAACCCTGAACCTTCCTGTCTGGCTGGCTAGGTGGGTAGGAGGCTCTATCCTTGAGCTCTATCCATGTGAGAACTTCCAATTAGTATTTGATTTTCACCAGTGCCCCCAAATACAGACTCAGCCATTCAAGGAAATCCTGTATTAGGAAATATAGAGCTGTGGTGACCAAGAAGAGTAGGAAACAAGGAATGCAGGAGAAGTGGAAACAGCTACAGAGATGGAGAAATCTGAAAAACAAAACACCAGAACCAGAATGGGCCAGAGAATGAGCATGCTGGAATAAGGGGGTAGGAGTTTCTGGGATAGGGCAGGGGCTGAAGTGCGGGCTCATCACAGACACCTAGGGAGGTTATATTGAAGGGATGTTATGGAGTAAAGTTTAGTTAGCTACAAACACAGCAGATAAGCCCAGCACATACACCTTTAATTCCAGTCCTTGGAGGCAGAAGGTGGATCTAAGAAGGTGGAGGGTTCCATGCTGGTCTGATTTGCACAGTGAGTTCCAGGTTAGCTTGGGCTAACATAGTGAGACCCAGTCTAAAATCACAGCAAACACATACAGAAAAGAAACAAGTATGTACAAGGGATCAATTTCTGAATAGATCTGATAATATAAACACTGAATATTACTTTAATATAATTGGTGTAACCATAGTTAGAGAATGGGAAAGGGAAGCCTTCCCCTCTATCTGAGCCTCAGGTTTTTCCCTACCTGAGTAGGGGCTAAAGAGGCAATGTCTAAAGCTGGTGTGTTGCCTTGAGAACATTGATTAGACACAAAGAAAAACTAAAACAGTAAGTTGAAGTGGTAGACTGTGGGAGATGCAGAAGGGTTAGGGAGTGCTTTTCAGTAGAAGACTCGGTCTCTCCTTTGAAAATTTTTAAGCAATTACTATATTGATAAAACTAAAAATTAGTTATTAATTAAAATATGCCTTTTGGTGCCCCTTCCTATGGACACATGTTCCTGTAGCAGTTTGATGCATGTTTGGTTACTAGGAACTTTCTCCAGCATGTGGAAATGAACTTGCTGGCCAGGCTCACTTACTGAACCAAGTCTATTTCCCCTTACTTTGGGAGTAATTAACTTGGGTTAACCTCAATGGAAGTCATGTTAAAGACGTTTATCATTTCCTTCTGCACCATGGAAACAGATTGGACTGTGGCTCAGAGTTGTTGAGGCTGTAGGTTTATTAAAATTTAGTAAAGCTGTATTATATTAAATTGGGTTCTTAAATTGCTTTAGATTTGGTGACGTATCTTTTCCATGTGTGTAATCTTCAGCAAACATTTACCTTTCCCAACTAGCACAGTTCTAGTTTATAACTTTTCATGTCTAATCAAACATGTTCTCCTTCTGTGCCCTCATAAGGATCTGTGTTCAACACTGTCCTTTGGAACAGTTGATCCGTTCCCCTGCGTGCGGAGCATTTGACATTTTCATCCTCTGCAAGCAAACTTGCCCTCATCATTCCTCACCACTTGTATCAGTCACTTTTTTTTTTGTTGCTATGATTAAAACAAAGACAAAAGCAAAGAGCAAAAGAATACCATGGCAGAAAGCAACGTATGGAAGGGTTGGCTTGTGGTTCCAGAGAAATAGCATGTCTGTCATGGCAGGGAAGTGTGACATGGCAGCAGGAATAAGAATCTGGCAGCTCAGTCTTCAGTGGCTGGAAGCAGAGAGAGCCCAAGGCTTTCATCTCAAAGCCAGTAACATACTTCCTCTGGCAAGAATGCACCCCTAACCTCCACTTCCCCCCCCCCCGCAAAAAAAAAAAAAAAAAAAAAGAGCGCTACCAACTGGGAACCAAGTGTTCAAATGCCTGAGACCACAGGAAACTTTTCTCATTCAAACCAGAGCACAGCCTTGGTCTTTAGCCAGTAATGTTTATTTAAACACAGTTTAATGTTTTAGGCTGATAGTTTTGTCCTAAAGACATGGATGGTATGGAAGGATGAATGCAGGTTGGCAGATATACGGAGATAGAGAGATGGAGGGAGGGAGAGACAGAGAACTCTCAAGAGCAAACAGTAGTCGGGCTGGGTGGAAAGCAGTTTTAGATAACAGAGAATACACAGCAAGCATTAGTCTCTCAAGATCCCCCATCTGTAAGATCTCCGTTGCAGTTATCTTCCCAAGCAGAACCTAAATAATGATCATTCTCTTGAGTCCAGCACAGTTTACCGAGCTAACTGATAAATGCAGAATCAGTAACGTGCTCCATTAGAAAGACCTAGAATAAGGGGGGTGGGCTATGGCTTGGTAAAGTACCCACCTAGCATTTTGAAGGCCTGGAGTTAGATCGCTAGTACTGCCTTTCTACCCTGTACCAACACCCTCCACCCCAAAAGAAAAGAAAAACCTGTGGTAGTTTTAATTTGTACTGAACACAGCCGTGGTGTGCTGTTAATCCCCGAGGGCTTTAGCACTTCCGCCCACTCCCCTATTTTTTGCCTCCAAGACATTTGAAAACACTTTTAGACCAAACCCAAAAAATGGTCAAGTAAATTAATATTTTTTTAATTTTGAAGATGAGAAACTGCAAGTCTGAATTCCTAGAGGTAATTCAGTTTTGAGTACTGTGGATACAGTTGCTGTCCATGTGTCTTTGTGTGTCATGCTGGAAAGTGACCTGGGAGCTTGTCTATGTGCTACAGTATTGCTCTCTTGCTTGTTTTCTTGGTGTTTCCTCAATTTAAACCCTAGATGTACCACTTATATGCCTCATGTCTTCAAATAAGTGTTTGTGTGTTTATTTGTGGTACTGGCAGGTGAACCCAACACCTGTACATACAAGCAAGTAGTCCACCGCTAAGTTACTGTCTTAGAGTTTCTATTGCTGTGAAGAGATACCATGACCACAGCAAATCTTACGAAGAAAAGCATTTCACTGGTTTAAACCTTCGTCATTGTGGGAAGCATGGCAACATGCAGGCAGACATGGTACTAGAGAGGCAGCGGAGAGTTCTGCATCCAGATCATCAGGCAGCAGCAAGAGACCCCAGGCCTGGCTTGAGCACTTGAAACCTCAGAGCCCACCCCAAGTGACACACTTCCTCCAACAAGGCCACACCTCCCCAGAGTGCCACTCCCTATGGGGCCATCTTCATTCAAACCACCAGTTGCTCTCTAGCAACCGAATAAGTGTATTTAATTTTAATAATATAATATTTTTATTAATTGAGGATTTCATATCATGCATCCCCTCTTTCCCATGATTCCTCCTATACATACCCCTCACTCCACTCCCAATTTAATCTTTTTTAATAACCTAGTCCAATTTGTGCTGTCTATATATATGTTAGCTATGTTTCTATTGATGTGACAAAACACCACAACCAAACAAGTTATAAAAGAGTGAGCTTAATTGGGCTTACAGTTTCAGAGGAGTAGAGTTCATGATGTGAAAGGCATAGAATAGCTGATAGCACATTGATCCACAAGAAGGAGGTAGAGAAGGGTACACCAGTGATGTCATGAGTCTTTTGAAACCTCAAGCATTGTAATAATTAATTAATTTTTATTAAATTTATTATATAAATTGTTATATAATAACAATTTTATATATAAATTGTTATATAATAAATTTATATAATAATAATAAATTTAATAAAAATAAGTTTACATAATAATTTAGACTCTTGAGGGCTTCTCTCCCCTGGCTAGTTCCCAAGTAATAGCCACAGAAAGACTATAATTTATAAGCTTAAAGCACCAGAGCTGGGCAGATATCAGCGCTCCAAGCTATCCTGCTATCTCCTAACTACATATCCCAGGTTACTTGCAGATAAGTCATTCCGTCTGGACTGGGCCGCTCCATCACTCTGTCCTCATGGCCACATACTCATGGTCCGTTCTTCCTCATGGCAACTTGTTTTTTTCTGGGTTTCTTTCCTACTGCTACGTCTTCTGCTCCCTCTCTCTTTTTCCCACCTTGTTGTCTGTCTCAGACCCCCAAGCCCCAGGAGCCTTAACACCACCTAGCTCTCTTCTGCCTAGCACAGGCTGTCAACAACTTTATTAGCTAATGGGGGGTGGGTGCACCAAGTTACACAGCATCACTTAGTGTACGTAAGAATGTGCTCCTCTGAGTGTAACTAGATCTTAGGGGCCCAGTAATTAGCATTAGAATATATAGCACCACACCAACCCCCAAGCCTGCCCACAATGACACACTTCCTCTAACAAGGCCACACCTCTAATCCTTCCCGAAGAGTTCTGCCAACTGGGGACCAAGTATTCAAACATATTAGGCTATTATTCAAATCACCACATTCTGCTCCCTGACTCCCATAGGCTTGTGGTCATATCATACTGTAAAATGCATTTAGTCCAAGTTCAAAAGACCCCACAGTTTTATGATCTCAACAATGTTTAAAACTCTAAGTATCTTCTGAGACAGTCTCTTAATTGTAATCCTCAGTAAAATAAAAAAACAAGTTACATTCTTCCAACAGAATATGCATTACTATCCCGAAAGGGAGAAATGAAGGGTCAAAGTGGGGCAATGTTGGACCAAAACAAGAGAGAAACTCACCAGGGCAAACTGCAAATCCTGTAACTCCGTGTGTGACATCAGGGGGTTGAGATGCTCTGCCCTTCCAGCCTTGCTGCCTACAGCACCTTTCTGTCTTTTGGGTGGGTTCCACACCCTGTATGTACCTCTCCATGGCAGGTATCTCACGGCTCTGCTATCTCCAGCATCTTGGGGTCTCTACTGCAACTCAGGCTTCACAGTTTCAAGTAATGGCTTCTTTGGGACTCTGTGCAGGGAGTCCCCTGCCACACACCTGGACTCCGTGGTTCTCCTTAACTAGAGGAGGATTATACAGCCTGTTTACTAGTGGATCTGTCATGATTATAAAGTCAGACCACATAGACAACACTGCCAAATTCTGCTGCCCACCTGGGATAGAGCCTGGCTCCTTTGAATCACATTTGCAGCAGCTTTTGTTTGTTGGGCTTTTTTGTTTTGGAACAAGGTCTCATTCAGCCCTGGCTATTCTGGAACTCACTATATAGACCAGACTGGCCTCAAACTAACAGAGAAATGCCCGCTTCTGTCTCCCAAGTGCTAGGATTAAAGGTGTGTGCATCTACAGTTAGCTTGTTTGTTTTTAGGGGCACACCATTCCTCAAGCCTTTTCCTTTGACAGGTTGGTTAACTGGGTGAGGCCTTGCCCTGAGGTCACTCCTGCCTTTATCTTATTTCAGATCAGGCATCTCCTTAATTTTCTTACCTCTTTCATCACAAGCCTTGGCTCTAATATTAAATCTCCTGGTGCTGTATTTCTCCTCAAACTGTACATTTTGTATTTATTTTTGCCCCATTTGCTCTTTTTCGTTATAGACCTATGTCAGAGTGATTACTAATAAGCACATGACAGACACGCTAGTCTGTCTTGAAATCTCCTCTGCCAAAGAAATTAATTACTTTTCATTTTAGCCTTAGGCAAATTCTTAGGAAAATGGCAGAAGGCATATTTTGTCAAATTTGTCTAGCCCAGTTTCTAGTATTGTTTCTCTCCGAAACCTCTTGAGCTGGGCCTCCATAGTCCATATTGCTCTCAGTACTACTGTCATCTAAGCTCCAATAGGATGGCCCCTTAAGCTCTGCTTATAGCAGCCAACTGCTTTTCTAGTTCAAAGTCACAAAGTCTTCCACATTCCTCCACAAAACCACAAGGTCAGATCTGTCATGGCGATAGCCCAGTCTCTAGTACCAACTTCTATAGTTTTCTATTGCTATGGCAAAGTGCCATGCTCAAGGCAACTTATAAAAGAAAATATTTAATTGAATTTATAGTTTCAGAGGCTTAGAGTCCATGATGGCAGAATAAAGACATGGAGGCAGGCACAGCTGAGAACTCATATCATGACCTGTTACATGGTACCTGAAGAGAAACTCTCCCAAGATACCTGAATAAATCATAGAGGAGTCTTTTTGAGTGTGAAGCCTGCCAGCAAGGTAAGCCTGTCTGTGAGTCTGGCTTTCTCACAGGAGACCTCGTAGCTCTAGGAAAAGCAAGTCCTAATTTTTACAAGTGACATGGACTGACCAAGCTACTGCATGCAGCCTTGCAGGGAGGGGCTAGCTAAGGCCTTCTTGCTGCTTCTATGGATTCTTGCTGCTTTTATGGATTCATAAAGCTACAGCTCACTAGCAACACCATCAAAGAGATTCAAGAAGGAAAAATTTGAGCAGTCAGGATAAACCAAATGGCCTCTGTATTAATTAAAATGACGGAGACTTACCCTGTTACCTGGAGAGCCAGCTGGGCTCCTCCATGGTGATCCCGATGGCTTTGTTGGGGACAGAGGTCATCAGTCTTTGGCTGTCACACAGGACAGCATTAAGTCTTCAGCTGCCACACAGAACCACATTGGCCTTTGGCTGCCGGACCTGGAAGTCTCAGAGATGTTTTTCTCTGTGGAGGAGGAATTTAGGAGAACTGACCTACATAGTCAAGGCAGAGTAGTCAACCCAACAGTGTCCACAGTTTGAACAGGGCCTTGGCGATAGGCGAGGCAGGGGCAGTTTATTGTCCAGTGGGTCAGCATTACCACCCTGGAGATAAGCTTCAGGTAGAGTCCGTTCCTTCCCAGCTTCCTGGAAGGCATCCTCACTGCTGCCACTAGAAGCTGGTATTTTCAGAGGAAGCCTTTTTCACTGAACACCTAAGTGCCATAGTCAGCAGATCTCTTCTGAGGGCTTGAGGGCCATCATCTAATCTATTAAGTATATCTGATTTAAAACAAAGCAGAACTTTGCTTGTTTTTAGTTACTTGCTTAAGGCTTAACCTTAATTCATTGGCTCTGTCAATGAATTGCATTTGTACTTAACATGACTATAAGCATATCTCTGAGCATGTTGAAGAGTTTGCTCATTTACAAGGTGACTGACCACTAACTTACGTGTCTTAATTATCTTTAACAGTTTACAAGTTACTAGCTTTTATTAGATTAGGATTTTACAGTTTTCTCCTTGTTAAGTTTTAGCCTTAAAAAGTTGAATTGAAGATTTAGTTGAAGATCTTTTAGCATCCAAATAAAACTTTAAACCTTAAATGCAGTCCACAGAGAGACTAGGGACTATATTTTTCTGCTCCTTTGTAGAACACCACAGTCTCTTACATGACTCAGTTTATCTAAATAGCAAATCAAAGTTAGCAAAGACGTTAGTGGTTAGACGTACATCTCCAAGTCAATTTCTGTTAACCTGAGCAGACCTGAGATAAAGAGAAACAGTCTATAGCAGATGTTCTCAACCAGTGGGTCATGACCCCCGTGGGGGTGGAAAGACTTTCCCAGGGGCGGCATAGCTGATACCCACATCAGACATTTACATTACAGCTCATAACAGTAGTACATTGAGAATTAGGAAGTGGCAACGAAAATAATTTTATGGTTGGGGGTCACTATTAGTGCGAGGAACTGTATTGGAGGGCCGCAGCATTAGGAAGGTAGAGAACCACTGAGCTGTAGGCTCCTTGCCAGACCACGTGGGTCACTGTCTTGCTGCCCTACAGACAGGAATGCTTTAGTGTCTCCAGTTGCATTTTCCCCTCAGTTCAAACAACCAGCACCTCAGTTTCTGCTGCTCACAGCTGTGGCCCCAACTCTCGCTTCCCTACCCTACTCCTAGCTCCTCTTCTGTCCCTTCTCATCCTCCATCATTCACCTGCTCCTGAGCTTTTGCTATCCTTCATCTAGAATAGTACTGATCTCTGCCATTTCAGTCTGTGCAAAACCCTGGCCTGTGCCTGGTCCATGAAATTAAACCTCTGCTGGTCTTCCCTAAGCATATTTTAACTCAGAAGACCCAACTAAGGATGCCAGTCCCTGCTAGTAACTGGCAAAAGCTGGCTAGAGGAAAGCAACCCTAAGACAGGAGGTAGAATTGACTCAGCTGAGGCCTGTCCTGTGCCCACCAGAAAGGTGTTCTTGTCTGATGCACAAAAGAAGGAAGAAGGGACAGGCATGTGGAGACGGAAGAAGGGGAATTTTTTTTTTTAAGCAAAGCTGTTGCTCTTCTCTGTTTCAATGGGTGCAGAAACACCTGTGAGTGGCTAGAAACCCATCTGGTTACATGGGTTCCTGTTTTAAACACAGCTTGGAGGTGGATGCCTCCAACACAAGAATCCTGGAGAAGCAACTCCGAGACATCAGATTCTAGGCTTCCTGTGGGTTCAATGTCAGCTACTTCAAGCATATTTCACGCTCCAGCAAATACAAAGGAGCTGAGCCTGAGCGCACAGACTTTCCAATCATGAGACAAGCAAGTCTGTCCCAGCTTTCCTGGAAGTGACCTGGCTGATTTCTCCCATTTGGCAGCTCCTTTCATCTCCATTCCTACCTGTTTCTGCTTCTGGTAGGACTTCCTGCTTTTGGTTAACCTCTGGTTGTTGTTGGTTTTTGGTTTTTTTCTTGAGACAGGGTTTCTCTGTATAGGCCTGGCTGTCTTGGAATTCACTCTGTTGACCTGGCTGTCCTTGATCTCAGAGGTCTGTCCTCCTCTGCCTTCCCAGTGCTGGGATTAACTGTCTTGACCTTTTAAATGGACTCCTTGAGCCTAGTCCTCTGCGCCCTGAGCTGGTGCCTTTTGTTAGCTCAGAGACATATCTGGTCCCAACTGTCTACTTATAGTGAAAACTGGAGTTGGCAAAATTATTAGAAATATCTCTGCATATATCAACCAGTGACGAATGCAGCCTCTGCATTTGAGGACATTCAAGGACAGACATTCTGGTTCAGTCCATGACAGTGTTTTGAGATAAAGCTGACCTTCAGAAGATTTGCTGTTCACACTGGCATCTGCAAGGACAATAATAATTTTTCCTGCTGGGAAACCATTCACTGACCTAGATAGATTTACCAAATATTTCCATAAATGTCTCTTTGCTGCCCTTAAAAGGTACATTTTTAAATTTCTGTGCTTCCCTCAGTAACTCAGCCTTTTTCAAAAGAGCGAAAAGTGACTGAACACAGTAAACAAAACCTCATTTATGTTGCCTTGATTGAGGAATAAAAATCACTAAAAACTTTTATTCACATCTCTAATCACCATAGCCTTTTCAGTGTTGATCCCCAAATTTTTCTGATTGTTCCGGCATTATATCCAAAAACATTACAAAGGTATAAGAGAAAATTGCCTGCATTTCTCACCTGCAAAGCTTTGTATTTTCACTTTTTAAATCCTTGCATGTACGTGCATGTTCATACAGCTTCAATACCTTCTTCATCAAACACATATTGTTTTTTTTTAAAACACCTGTCCATGGTTTTATCCTCATCTCTTATTTTAATAAATAATCAGGACAAAGATCATCATACAAAAATGTACCCTAATCCAAAATATCCTGGAGCCCTGCTGTTGCCTCCTTATTCTAGAAAGGAGACGTGATAACTGGAGGTCTCAGTAGGGCTGCAAAGTTTTATGGATGTTGCTTTATTTGGTTCACACCTCGTGGTTATGTTAAGATGGTGGTGAAATCACATGGCATGTCCTCTCTTTAACCTTAGTAAAGATGGCCACCACCAGCCACATGGTTGCTTCCATACTGATGAGGTCACCAGCCAAGATAATGGCAAGTCACATTATTGCTACTTACTTCAGGGTGAGCCCATCAGGTACACACTCCCTTTAAAACAAAATCTGTCTTCCTTAACAAGAGTTGAATCCAGGTTACCTAGGTTATCTAGGTTACAAGTTTTAAGCTCACTTTCTGTTATAGACTTTATAAAAAATTTAACTTACAAATCCTGAGGTACAGAAAGTTACTTAAATCTTGAGACAAAGTTCATACCCTAGGAAGCATCCTAGAGACACAAGAGAGGGGCATATTTGGAGAGTTGACTAAAAGCAAGAGGAGGAGGAGATAAGCAGCAGCAGTTCTGTGGCAAGAAGAGTGTACTCCTTTCCTGGGCTGCTCTGTGCCTCTCTCCTCCGTGTCAGAGTCACGTGGCCAGTTGACCGAGGACACAGACCTTGAAGAAACTTTTAATTAAAGCATGCTTGGCTCTGGAGAGGGCGGGCAATAACTCAACTCCGGAGCCAGCTTTTCCAATAAAGTAAAACAGCATGGGACAATATCAGATATTATCCATACCCAGGGATATTTTAATCTCTGGTAAACTAAATTCAGTGACCAGAGAGAGAGAACAGGCAGAAAAAAGATATCCTTTAGAAGTAGAGCCAAGAGGAAGCAGGGAATAGCTTCAGTTCTGAGTCCTGTTTTTAAATTCTCCTTCCTGTTGTGTCTAGTCTTCTGTTTTATCCATTTCCTGAAGCATTTATTGTAATTTTTCTATACTTGGACATGTTTTTCGTTCTTTTTGTTTCTTTTCTGGTTCACCTATTCATTTTAAACATTTACTTATTTGTTGTGTGTGTACAAGCACATATTCACACACGTGCCCCAGTACACATGTGGCGGTCAGAGGACAATATTAAAAAGGAGTTGACTCTTTCCTTCTAGACAAGCATGAGCACCTGTGTTTAGATTCACAGCGTCCGTGTAAACAGCTGGGTGCAGCCTGTCCCCCCTCTACCCAGCGCAGAGAGGAAAACAGGAGACAGGTGGGTCCTTCGAGACCACTGTTCTGCAAGTCTAGCAAAAGCAAGGAGTTCCATCCTTAGTGAGCTACTCTGCCTCAAAAGATAAGGTGAGTGATCAAGTAAGACACCTGACATCAACCTACACACACGCACGCACGCACATCATGTTAGTGCAAAGTGAAAGTGACTATCACCTGTTGTCTAACGCTGAGGCAGGAAAGAACTCCAGCCAGTGAGTTTGAGACCAGCTTCTGCAATACAGTAAGACCTCATCAAAAGAGACAAAAGCGGCCGGAAACAGTTTAAACACAAACGCGTCCCAGCCGGCTGTAGGTTCTTCCCTTTAACCTGCCTGTGTCTGCTTCAGCCTCAGTTTATATTTCCTTCTCTGCTCCCTCCAGTGCTTTCTTTCCAGGTTGAGTTATGTAAGTTTTAATTATGTTTGGGGCTTTCCCAAAGCTTCTGTGGTGCAGAAGGGAATGGCTCCAAGCGTGCTGGGATTCGCAGGTGAGTAGGAGCGGAGGGGCTGAGGGGAGTCTGCAGCGCCCACGCCCATCCAGCATGTCCAAATTTAACTCTGTGCAGAGCTCTGACTCACCCGCAGTCCTTCTGGGAACGCTGGAAGGGAGAGGGGAGGGGGCCACCGGGAGAACAGAACAAGGCCCCTGCCTGCTGCCTTGGTTACCGTCCTGCTGCGGCGAGACATCCTAAGGAAGGAGGCGTGTGGGGCACACACAGCCCATCATGACAAGTCAGGGAAGTAGGGGCTTACATCAGCCGCTTCCACGTGTGCAGTGGGAAAGATGATAGTGATTGCTGGGACCCACACAGCTTCCTCCGTTTAACTGAGTCTGGGGCCCTGGCCCAGGAAATGCTGCTTCCTAATCAGCATAACCCTTCCTGTCTGGAGAGAGGGCTCAGCTCACCGCTCTTGCAGAGCGCTCGGCTCAGGTTCCCAGCACCCACTCGGGACTCACAACCAGCTATAACTCCAGTTTCAGGGACCTCGATGCCCTCTTCTGATGCTAGGCACACCTGCGGTACACATGCAGGCAAACATACACATAAAAATTAATCTTTAAAACTTTTTTTTTTTTTGAGACAGGGTTTCTCTGTGTACTCTTGGCTGTCCTGAACTTGTTTGTAGACCAGGCTGGCCTCGAACTCACAGAGAACCGCGCCTAGCTTTCAAGACTGTTTTAAAACAAAGATCTCCTCTGAAAGCATGTCTCGAGGCTTGCCTCCTTGACCCTGGTCAAATGGACAAGTCACACTGCCAAGATGGAATCCGATGCCTCTCTGCTCAATCCACTTTTGTTTACTGTGTGTGTGTGTCTGTCAGCTTGTCTGTCAGCCTGACTGCCTGCCCTCTAAGGCCAGAGAGGACATCAGAGCCTCTGGGTTTGGAGTTACAGGCTATTGTGATCTGCCCAACAGGGGTGTGGGGAACAGAATTCAGCTCCTCTGCAGCAGCTGCACACACTCTTACCCACCAAGTCTCTCTCCAGCCTAGCCCCGCTCTTTCCAAAGAATGTGTCTTGCTTCTTTGTTGCCTCTACTTAAATTCCTAACTGCCTGGACTATCACTATGCCCCATATGAATTCTCGGGAGCACAAAACCGTAGATTGCTGCTGGGGTTGATGCAGAGGAAGCCTCACCCACTCTGGAGCCACTCCTGGGGTCTTGCGGGGGCATTGGCTTGGGGACAGCTGGAAGGTTCTGTCAGCCTGGGATTGTGTGTGTGACTCTCCCCCACACTGAGGCACCTGCTGTTTCCACCCACACTAGCATCACGATTGCTTTGTAGTGGGTGCTTTAGGGACCTATCAGTAGCCACAGTCTTCTGCCGGGAGCTGGGTGATGTTCCCTGTGACTCATCCCATCATGGTCCAGGCCAGCAGCTACAAGGGTACCTTTCCTGACCATAGCAGCTATCCGCCCAGGAGACATGCTTGGGCATGTGCAATTTACCTTTTAAAATCCCAAATGTTACATGACAAACTGCTGATTTTCAGATGTAACAGCTTTGCTGTGGGTTCATCTGATGTTACTATGGAAGTAATTACAAAGTATCTTTTCCTTGAGCACTTCTTGTGTGCTAGTCTTTGTGTTAACAGCTCATTCAGAGCATACAGCAGCCCTGTCATCTAGAGTGTAGACTGTCATTATATGGGTGGAAACATGAGATTCAAAGATGTTGAGTGATTTGCCCAGGGTCACGTGGCTCCTTTCCTAAATTTACAAACGTTTCTTCTGTCAGGACAAAGATATTCCAGTTACCATCTTTGACCACAAACTTCAAAAGGCCAGCACTGAACTCTACCTTGCAAAGTAACCATTTAGAAATCTGTCAATACTGTTGCCTGGCATTGCTAGAACTGATTTCCTGAGGCTTGCTTTGTAAATTAAGCTTGTGAAACATAAAGGAATCCTTTCTTTCTTTGTGGCTAATGCTTGCTGTTTACTGCAGGCCATGTTGCCTTTTTGATCACCCACAGTATTTACCAGATTTCAGCACTGATGACTCATGACATTTCCTGAGAAGGTGGTGCCATCCTCTAGGGTTGAGATTTGCGACTAGTGAAGATTCTAGGCCTGAAGACAGTTTCTGATGTTTCATAGCAGAGTTGGTTTTATAAATAAGAGTGTTGATTGCTGGATGTGCCTTTGGTGGGGGAGGGGACCCAGAGTTATGTACCTGCAGATTTGAAGGAAGACGGAAAGACAGGGAATTATGGGGACATAGGAAAAGCATGAAGCCCCTCACCCTGGGAGTCTGGCTGAGCCTCTCACCAGCTAAAAAGCAAGAATTCCAGCATAGTTACCATGTGCTGTGAAGACTGCTGACACAGAGGTGATATACCTTTCATAGACAGGTATTTGATGTTGAAGTATCGATGATGCAGGCTTGTGGCCTGGGTGTACATAATGATGGGTAGGGTCTTACTGCTTTCCCAGGACGTTTTCTGGAAATCCCAAGCAATGATATTAACTTTGTTTTCATTACAGAAATTCTACCGTTCTTTATCCTTCGGCAGTTCATCAATTGTGGTCTCTGGCCAAAAGCCCTTCAGGAATCATCTTTAAGTTTCTTAGCAACCCTTTAAAGACAGTAACTTTAAACCCTACAAAAAGATGACAATATATGACTATTGTAAAAATAATTTTTAAACAAAAATGATCCAAGCCTCTCCCGTACTTGGGTATGTTTTACTGTTCTCAGCTCTTCTCTGAGAAGCCACACCCGTGCTTTTGGGTCTGTCTTGCTTTCTTCTGAGCATCTCTCTTTCTCTTAACACTGTGCTAAAGCTTACAAGAAATAGTTTTATTAAACCGCAACTGACCCTGAAATTCTTTTCTGTGTCAAAGCCACAAATTCAAGTTTGGCTGGAGCTAGAAGACCCCAGAAGCCTGGGGGGAGTCTTGTCTGGTCATTGAACACTGTAATTTGGGGAAGTGTGGGAGACCCCATTCCTCCTTAAGGAGAAAAGAATCGGGTTTCAGTTCTTCAGCACACAGGACCAGTCTCCCTGCCAGCATGACTGGATCCAGCCATACTTCAAGCATCATTTTCCCCCACAATGTATGTATAAAAGGATGGTAACATCTGTATAAAATAACAATCTCAGGTGGAGAGTGAAAGGTCTCCGGTGCAGGCTTCAAGGGGGCCACTGAGACCGATTGCCTTTGGGGGTAAACAGGTTATTGGAGATATTAAAGCCATGGGCAGACAGACAGCAGCTTGGATTTTGGTCTGAGGATTTTGGTCCCAGCACCACAAACAGTATGGTGGGGGCTCTGAGGTAAGTCATACCTGGGAGGCGAAGTGAGACTTGCTTCTTGCAGGTCTCCAAGGAGCCTGTGAGTCAGCTATTTCTGACTTAACATTTTTACCTTTATTTATTGTGGCTGTGCACACACATGCATGCCATGGCACACTTGTGAAGGTCAGGTTGGGGGCTTGTTCTCTCCTTCTGCTGTGTGGACTCTGGAGATCATATTCAGGTCATCAGGCTTGGCAGCAAGTGCCTTCACCACTGAGCAGCTCGCTGGCTCACAGGCAGTGGCTAAGAGCCCACGGTGCTGTTCAGAGGACCCAAATTTGATTCCCAGCACCCATAGCAGGTGGCACATAACTGCCAGTGACTCCAGCTCTGGGGAATCTAAAGCCCTCTCGGCTTCCACAGCCACATGTACCCATGTGCAAATACCCACACACAGATATATATGCACGTGGGCAAAAATAAGTTTAATCTTTTTTGAAATGTGTATGTTTGTTTATAATTAACGTCAAAGCTTCAGGCATCATCATTAGCAGCTCAGATTTCACCTGATTCTGCTGAAGAACAGTCATAATCAGAGGAGCAGTGTAGGAGCCGGGGGTGTAGCTACCTGGAAGAGTGTCTGCCTAGTGTTCAAGGAGCCTTGGGTCAATCCCCAGCTTGGCATAAACTGCACATGGCGGTGCACGCCGAGGCAACATGAGAATGTGTCTCACAAAAGGAAGCCCAGGAGCCCAATCACCTGCTTTTCCTTTCTTCTCACAGGGGCTCCGTACCGCCCAAGCCAGGGGTTGAGCAGTCCACAGGAAGGCTGAAGATTTGCATATTTTATGTTATGCATGTGGTTGTTCTGCCTGCTTCCGTCTGTGTAGCACGTGTGCCTGCGGTGCTGGCAGAAGAGGGCATCGGATCCTCTAGACTGAGTTACAGGTGGTTGTGAGCCACCCTGTGGTGCTGGGAGCCCTCTCGAAGGGCAACCAGTGCTCTTAATTCTGACCATCCCTTCCGCCCCTGAAAGGTTGCATTTTTCAGGGATATCCTGCTGGGCCTACTGTGCTTGAAAAACAAACGAAACCCATTTCTTACAAGTATGAAAATGCATGTGAGTGTGTGTGTGTGTGCACATATGTACATAATGTAAGGGTGTGTGTACATGGATACACATAGGTACATGCATGCGATCATGTATGCATATGTGTCTGTGTACATAGATACGCATATGTACATGCGTGTGGAGGTCTGAAGATCACTCGCCTTTCACCATGGGATCCAGGAATCAAAGTCGGGCTGTCAGGTTGGCAGAGCAAGCACATCCAGACACTGAGCCGTCTCCTCAGCCCTAGAACGTTTTAGTTTTTTAAGAATAATATATAATTTCCCAAGATAAAGGTGAGATAATTTACAATTGAGAACACTGGCAGGATTGAGGTCCTTGGCGCTGATGCGGGGGCTTTGTCTAAGTGCACATTTCCTTGATTTTTTCCAGCCTTCACTTTCCTCCTCAGCAGTGGCCTGTTACAGGGCGCTGTCCTTTGGACATTGCATCTGCTGTCATTAAGATGAAGGGTGGCAGCATTTGCCATTTCCCTCTGGATGATTCATGCAGCTTTGGCTTTCAGATATAAATAAGAACCCACAGAGACTGCCTAGCTTCAAAAGCGTCTGACCATCCTCCTTGTGAAGTATTAATTTGGATTAAATATCTTTGTGATCTTGTTTTTTAAAGGAATTGTTGCAAATCCTAAAATGTATAAACTGTGGGTGGCAGGGTTGCTAGGCATGAAGGAGGCTCAGGCGTATTCATGTTTTATGATTCATTTTATTAGTACAGTAGGATATAAGTTGACTTAGATCCCCATTGCAGGTGTTGTTTTATTAGGGAAAGAAGGGAGCAAACCAGAAAGAAGACTCAAAATGTGACAAGGGGCCACCTTGTCCAGCCTTTTCCAGAGTAGCAAGGGAACAGAAGAACAGAAGGGGAAAGAAGGACAACTGTCTGGAATCCAGTGAGACAGGCCCCAACCCAACAAGTTTCAGCAAAAAACATCTCTGGGTGCCACACATCCATCCATCCATCTATCCATCTTAATAACTTTATTTATGCACTAACAAAATCACATTCCTACTCTTGTATTATGATAGCCTAGAAACTATAGAAGTGTATAGGAACAGAATGAGTTAAAGTTTTACTTCTGAAATAGTTGAATGTGCTGAGTTTTGCTAGCTTCTTAATGCCCCTTCCTCTTATCTTGGGAGGGCAAATATATGGTGGTCTGAATGAGAATGGCCCTCACAGGCACATATATTTAAATGCTTGGTCCCCAGTTGGTGGAACTGTTTGGGAAGGATTAGGAGGTGTGACCTTTTGGAAGGAAGTGTATCACTGTGGGGTAGGCTTTGAGGTTTCAAGTGCTCAAACTAGGCCCAGTGTCTCTTTGTCTGCTGGCTGCCTGTGGATCAGGATGTAAAGTTCTCATCTACTGTCCCAACACCGTGTCTGTCTGTCATGGACTAATCCTCTAAAACTGTAAGCAAGCTTCCAATTAAATGCTTTAAGAGTTGCCTTGGTCATTTTACCTCTTCACAGTAATAGAATAGTAACTAAGACAGAATGCTTGCAAGAACCTTCCTTAAGAAATGATTACTGGCTAGGTGCAGTGACGCATGCCTGTGACCCCAGCACTCAAGGAGGCAGAGGCAGGCAGATCTCTGGGAGTTCGAGGCCAGCCTGGTCTTCAAACTAAGTCCAGAATATCTAACACTACATAGAGAAGAAAGAGAAAGAAAGAAAGAAAGAAAGAAAGAAAGAAAGAAAGAAAGAAAGAAAGAAAGAAAGAAAGAAAGAAAGAAAGGAAGGAAGGAAGGAAGGAAGGAAAAAGGAGAAAAGAAAGGATTACTACAGCTATCTGGTCAAACTAGAGATCTGTTTGCTAAGAAGGGATGTTTTAACTGTTCCCTGCAATATTTGTTCCTGCAATTCTGTCTAAATGGTGATGGAAATTTCCACTTTCAGATGGTCCCATAGACATGAATTAATACTTATCCAACCTATAGGATCTGTAGCAGCTCTGGGCTGCTGCTGAACTTTTACAGAGCATTAGTTTGGGCACGAGTCTCCACAAATCAAGCTGAGTCCTACTCTGGGTACCTGCTGGGTTCCTTGTTGGTCAGTGTTCCTGAAAGAGTCAACACTTTAGCTTCCATTTTGGATCTTGTAAAATTGGGACATGCAGTTTTAGATAATATGTTGTGGGAAGGTGTGATTGGCTGAATCACTGTTCACCAATAGTCCCTGCCTCTCCCTGCAGGATAATTTCCCACATGTCCATTTGAAGTCAGGCTTGGTCAATGAGACAAGTAATGAGCTTCCTAGCCATGGTGCTTCAGCATGCTTTTACCTCTATCATAGTCACTCACACTAAGGTAACTGCTCCATCAGACTGAATTCTGGGGTAAGGGTTGGATGAACAGATCTGCTTGTATGTGTGTGGACTCAATGTGATACATTCCACAGACCCGAGAGCTAATGTTCTGCTGTTTTACACCCCTGAGCTTTGTTACTTGTTTATGTAACAGCCTGACTAGCAGGAATAAATATATTCTAAAGGGACATTTGTAATCCCTATCCAACTGTTGAAAGCATGGACCCAGAAATTAGAATTTGCCTAGAAATCTACTGAGAAGAGGAATGGCTGAAGTCTGGGGGTCATCCAGAAGAGGAACTTGTCTCCTGAAGAAATTAAGAAGACTGACCTTGCTCGTGGGTTGGAACGTAGACAATGATGGGCAGGATACAGCGCAGCAGGACTGCTCAGTCGTGCATTCTTCTTGCTTTTTATATAAACCCTACCCCTTGTCAGGGCCACAGAGAGAGGCGTGAGAGTGGGGTGGCCACATTGACTGAGTCTTTTTCTGCATTTCACTATTCATTTGGCTCTTTTAACTGGCTCTTAACTGGCTTGTTGAGGATGGGTGGCTGTAAACCCGAAGTCCTCTAACACTTGTTATGTTGCAAAACGTA
Source organism: Pachyuromys duprasi (assembly GCA_028658305.1). Lineage (NCBI taxonomy): Eukaryota > Metazoa > Chordata > Mammalia > Rodentia > Muridae > Pachyuromys > Pachyuromys duprasi. The sequence continues at coordinate 3,956,851 of CM053748.1, read as the reverse complement.
GCCCATTCTGGCTGGTACTGAAGACTCACTGAGAAGTCATATCTGAAAGGAGACAGAGAAGCTGATACGGGAACCAAGCATGCATGCGCGCATATGAAGGAATCATGCTGTGTTCTGCAACAGTGAGTCTTGACACCAGAAGAAACTTAGGGAAGAGAGTACCTGCTCTGGGTCCTTTCTGGTTGCTGTGATGAAACACCATGACTGAAAGCACCCTATAGACCAGAGCATTTGGGTCTATGGTTCCAGAGGGGTGAGTCCATTGTGTGGGACACGCAGCTGCAGAAAGAGAAGCTGAGCCGGAAGCGGAGGGTGAATGGGAGTGGGAAGAGCTATAAACTCAAAGCCCACAGTTAGAAAAAAAGAATAAATAATCTCTGTGTTGCACAAAGGAACACACAAAGTCAAAGTATCTGGGCAAGGCAATTCATCTTGAAAATGGTACACCAAAACTCTGGTGTGGTCAACACACCAGGGCAACATGGCTCCTGTCCTTTATCCCTGACACAGTGTAGGAGGCACGTGGGTTCTTGTGCTCACAGAAAAGCACCAGGGGAACGAGGGATGCTAAAACACAAGATTGTCTCTTCACATGGAAAGATGTATAACCCGCTTTCTGTGCAGAAGTCTCTGAAGGGACGTGGTTAATGGCCTGGTGACCTTTGTGCTATCTGTATGGCCAGACCACACTGGATCCTCTCCAGACCTTTATCTTGAGCCTGTTTTCTTCATCTGTAGAATCTATCTATACGGAAGATAGCGCTTGTACTTTATGTAGAGTTTTGATATAGTCGCGTGTTAATCTTCATCGTGCACATGGGACTGAGTTAACTATTATGAGGAAAGTGTCCAAATTGTGCTGTACTTAAATATGCCTGAAACAAACTACTTGACAACAGACTCAAAGTTTGAACCAACACTGGCTGCTAAGTTGTGTTGAACAAAACTACCTTCTTGCCGCCCACAGGTTGTTACTGTGATGGCGTGGTCACAGAGAGCTCCCACAGCAGAGGTGGCGACTACCTCTCGTCCCATTGGCAGGAGCGTGACTTCACAATCTGTTGTGATTGGACAACAGATACACATCAGAAGAGGAATGTTTGGGCTCAGGAAATTTAAATTTTTCTTTGATTAAAAAAAATGATCATTTTCACACCATCCTCCCGTAAGGCTGTACCCCTGAACGTTCCATAACCTCCCCAAACAGTGCCACAAACTGGGGAGCAGGTGTTTAAATATATGAGCCTATGGAGGACGGTTCTCATTCGAATGACCACAGTAGTAAAGCACAGCTCTTTAATTAGAGATACCCTGGCCGTGTCTGTGAGGGCGTTTCCAGAGACAGAGCCTGAGGGCTGTGACCCAGTTGAGGGGCTAACCCTGGTGAGAACTGTAAGGTTTGAATCCCCTGCTGGCGGGTAGTAGAGCTGCGGAAGGTCAGACCGCTGCAGTAGGAGGGGCTGGGGATGCTTTTAAGTGTATCTTGGCCATGGCCCCATCTTGTTCCCTTTCTCTCCTTCCTGGCCGCAGTGAGGTAAGCAGCCTCCTCTGCCACTCACTTGTTGCCATGACACTCTGCCTCACCATAACCCCATGGCAGTGGAGCCAGGAGACTGAAACTGAGCCAAAATGAACCTCTTCTCCTTTAAGTCATTTTCTCCCAACTATCTGTCATAGCAATGAACAAACAGAACAGTTTGCTTGCAAAGGAACTGCACATGCAGATGTTCTAAAGAGACGCTCAGTGGATGCCAGGAAAGAAGCCAGGTACAGCTGCAGACAGATGTGGGCACCCATCAGTCTTCTGTAGACTCATAGGGCTAGGCAGCAGGTGGCACGAATTTGATTCATTCAGGGATCCTGTTCACTCCACAGGGAGCAGGCAGTAAGAAGAACAAAAAGTGTGTAAGGAAAAAATTTTAAGGTCCAGAGCAGAGGCCATCATTTTCAAGCAATCACATCTAATAGATATCAAGTGATGGTGTTACCCATGGAGACAGTGTCCGCAGTCCTGTTATTGCACATAAACACACAGACATACGTGCTCACACACAAATAAATGTAATTTAAGAATTTCAAATAAAAGTTCCATGTAATTTAAATAGTGAAGAATTATTAGTTCCTGCTAAGACTAACAACAACAGTACAAAACACTAGCTCATGATCTGAGAGGGGAAGACGCACCATGTGAATGGTGCCGTGGGGAAGAGGATTCATAGCAAAGGACCGTGGGGTTCTCAAGGCAAATCAGCATGCTGCTGTGCAGTGGGCCCTTCATCCACAATCCGTTCTTTGAGAGTGGATTGTGGATAATGCTCCTACTTCTTCTGGTCTTTGTCATATGGGACTGTCCTACACACTGTAGGGAGTCTATATCCTGACCCTGCTCAGTGACAGGTTAAATATAATATGGTTAAATGTTATATGTAAATAATATAGATATAACCATTTCATACAAGTAACACTTTGTAGTTATATAATTGCTCACACAGAAAGTTTCCCAGACACTTCACAGAGTACATATTATTGTCCCCAGCTGAGAGCCCTATAAATCCATGCTGTGTCCACAGGAAGGCTGAGGTGGAGTTTGAACATAAGGGAAACAGTAAGCATAGTTTTGGAAGAGTCACTGTTGTCCCACACAGGGCATCAGGAGTTGATCAGTGGGATCTCAGAGGCCACAGCAGCTGCACGATGAAGAAGGGCATGTGGTTACTGAACAATACATTTGAAAGTGAGTCAGGGACTGGATGGCCTGGAGGCAGCACTCACAGAGCTGACAAGCTGGATATACTCAGGCCATCTATTTTTGGTCCTTTGCAAGAGGAGGGCTTGCTTCTTTGAAGATGAGAAGCAATGTGCTTGACATTTACACAAGAAAACACAGGCAATGGGCCAGTTTTTAGGCTTTGGTAGACAGCTTGTAGTAACCAGGCTTAGAGCTAGCTGCCTGTTAAGAGCACTGACTGCTCTTTGAGAGGGTTCCTGGTCAGTTCCCAGAACCCACCTACCTACTGGTTCATAAGCATCTGTAGCTCTAGATCCAGGGGATCCAATACCCTTTTTAGCTCTTATCAAGCACAACACACACAAGTATGGAATCAGTACATGCAAACAAAACACCCATACAAATAACTAAAAATAAAATGAAATGCACATGAAGTCATTGAACCCTATGTGTAATTGAGAGGGCATTCCACTCTCTTGGAATGGAATGTGAAACCTCAGATGGGAAGTTTCAGGAATTTCCCAGCTTTCTCAGTTCTCCTGGGAATCTCCTTGCCCTGTCATCCTTCCCATCAATGGTCTCTGCATCTTCCTGCCTTCCCAGTGAGGGACCAGATTATCTGTAGGGGAAAGCATCAGGTATCACCTCATTCTACCCTTGTGGGCTAAAACCTCTCCCTTCTCTAGTTTTTAATGGCAACACCATTTATAGGACATTTACTTGCTAGTATCTGGGCTTTTGTTTGGTTGGTTGTTTAAAGTAGGAAGTGTTAGTAGTTCCCTTTAGAGATATGCTTTAAACCTTTTTTTTTTTTTTTTGTCACAGTGTCAAATTCAGTGCCAACAAATACAATATGAAGAACTTTTGTCATGAATTACTCGTATTGGAGGGGTTGTAGGTTTAATTTTTGTTGTTGTTTTGATTTTTCTAAGACAGGGTTTCTCATATTTTTGGCTGACCTTGAACTCACTATGAAGCTAAGGATGACCTTGACTTTCAGGTCTTCCTGCCTCTACCTCTAAATGCTGGGATTACAGGGGTGTAACACCAGACCAGGGTAGTGGAGGACAGAACCCAGGGCTTTGTGTATGTTAGGCAAGCACTCTACCAACTGAGCACATTGAAGTAAGAGACCAAATAATTGAAAATTGTTTTGGGGGGTATTAGTTTGGGGTTTGGAGCACAGGCCTGAGTGAAGGCCAGCCAGGTGCAAACATGTCCAGCCACCTGGGGAAAGGAACTAGCTTTATTGCATTCTTTTCCTGCCCACTAGAAATACAGTTGCTAGGAAACCACCCCAGATGGCCAGGCCAGAACCCTTTATAGTCTTGGTGCCTAAAGTAAATCAATCATTTCAAAAGTCAGTTTCACTTACTCAATCATGTAACATCAAGGCATATAACTCCCTGCTTGTGTTTTTTCCCTTTAAAAACCTTGTTTCCCTAGACTGTGAGGCTGCACTCCTCTTCAACCAGGGAAGTTCAACCAGGTTCAACCGGGCTCAAGCTTGTAATAAAAGATCCTCATGTATTTGCAGTGGAGTCGATTCCTGGTGGTCTTGGGGGTCTCATGAACTAGGCATAACATTAGCCCTCATGAATCCTTTGAGAGTGAAGTCTAACCTGATGTCCAGCACTCCAATTTACCCTAAGACACTCTCTTACATGATAAAACCGAGTGTCCTCATAAAGAACTTGGCAGTCATGTGTTCCAACCATCCAACTCACAGCCCTCATTCACAGCACTCCAGCTGTCCCATTAATGGTCTTTATGTCCCAAAGATCCAGTTCTAAATCTCCCGTTGCTGTTAGTTGGCATGCGACCTTTTCAACTCCTGCAGTTATCAGTCTTTTCTTGGTTTGTATGAACTTAGCACTTAGTAAGAATTCAAGGTGGAAAGTCTTCCCCATGTGTTTCTCTGACATCTGGACTAGAAAGACCAGCATCTGCCTCCCTCCTTTTCTAGCCACCCAGAGCTGCTGCTCTGGAGGAACTCGGGAAGGGTGGCTGGCCAAAACTCTGTCCCTAGCAGAGGGAAAGGACTTTTCTTTTCCTTTTAAATATTTATTTGTTTGTTTAACGTGCATAGACATTTTACCTGTATATATGTCTATATATCTATGTGAAGGTGTCAGATCCTCTGCAGCTGAAATTACAGACAGTGTGCGCTGCCATGTGGATGCTGGAAATTGAACCTGGGTCTTCTGGAAGAGCAGCTAGTGCTCCTAACTGTTGAGCCATTTCTCAGCTATATTACCCTGAATGCATCTGATCTTGGAAGCTAAGCAGGGTTGTGCCTGGTTAGTGCTTGGGTGGGAGACTTTTCTTAGCTTTCCTATTTTTGTCTTCCTTCTTCCCTCCTTCTTTCCTCTCTCCTCCATTCCTCCTTCCCTTCCTCTTTTTCCTGTGATTGAGGAACATAGGATATAGAGAGTTACTTTTGCATAATCTTTCCATGAATTCACTAGCAGAAAAAACAAACAAACCTGTAACCAAGCCTAACAACTGGGGTTCAATCTCACATGGTAGAAGGAGAGAACCAACTTCCATGGGATGTCCTCTAACCTCCACATGCAAACATAGAGAGAGAGAGAAGAAGAGAGAGATCAATGACTACTATATAAACATTTTTAAAAGAACAAATGAATTGTGTAATGAAATATGCTTTTAAGTAAATGCATAGACAATATCTAGTATTGGGATTAATAGCGTATGATGTCTTGCCCCGTCAGGCTGATATGAAGTGCCATAATTAGATTAAACAGCAGCACTGGAGGCTGAGAGTCCACTGTCTTCAGCAGCCCCCACTCCCTTGTCCAGAGGAGCAGATGGCAATGCTGTTCTTTATGACTTACATTCATCAAAGAAGGAAATGCTAAATTTCAGGTGGAAGGTAGTAATGATAGCTAAGAACTCCTGGTCCAAACGGAGAAGATGGCTGATTAGTTAAGAGCACTTGCTCTTTTTCCAGAGGACGTGGGTTCTGTTCACAGCACCCACGTGGCAGCTCAACCATCTGTAACTCTATGTCTTAGTTGGGGTTTCTATTGCTGTTTAGAGACACCATGGCTTTTAAAGGAAAACATTTAATTGGTGCTGGCTTACAGGTTCAGAGGGTTAGTCCATCATTGTCTTGGTGGGCAGCATGGCAGCGCACAGGTAGACACGGTGCTGGAGAGATGGCAGAGAGCTCTACATCCGGGCCCGCTGGCAGCAGCAAGAGAGAGGGGCCTGGCTTGAGCACTTGAAGCCTCAAAGCCCACCCCAGTGACACACTTCCTCCAACAAGGCCACACCTACTCCAACAAGGCCACACCCCCTAACCCTGCCACTCCCTTCGGACCTATGGGATCATTTTCATTCAAACCCCCACGCTCCGGTCCCAGGGATCTGACACCCTCCTCTGGCCTCTTTAGGCATACTACATACATGGTACACAGGCATACATGCAGGCGAAACACCCATACACATAACATAAAAATGCAAACGAAGAACTCCATGCAAGCTAGATATCCTTAGGAGCAAGCATGTGGCATAGTGCAAGGATAGGAAATACTTCTAAAATCAGTTGATTCTGCCTGTACTCAGCGGCCTGGGAGCGGTAAGTGTATAAAGAGAAACATTTTTGTTTTTGGTTTGATTTCTGGTCTTAAAAAGTTACTTGTGTGTGGGGGTGTTGTTGTTGTAGGAAGTCCATGCTACCTGTGCATGTGGGAGAAAGAAGAAAGCTTGCAGGGGCCAGCTCTCTCCTTCCACCGTTACTTTGGTTTTGGGAATCAATCTCAGGGCTTTAGGTTTGTGTAGCAGACACCTTTAAGCACTGAGCCACCTCACCGTGCACTTTCTGATACCTTTGACTGCCTGTTTAAGAGTTGGAATGTGTTTGGTCTTGCAGGTGGCAGTTCTCTAAATGCTGAGCAAAAAGGCTCCTGGGACTCTGAGACCTGGCTTGATCCTTCCTTGAAAGGACAGCTGGAGACCAATGAACAGGACGATGGGCTTCGGAAATCCCTGGACAGATTCTATGAAGCGTTTGCCCATCCACTGACAGGCGCTGAGGATCAGCTCTCTGCACCTGTGTGCCAGTGCCTGACTCAGACGATCTCTGAGCTCCAGAGCCAGGAGAGCAAAAAGTATTCTCTCCGAAGTTTCCAGATGGCCCGGGTCATCTTCAACAGGGATGGCTGCTCTGTCTTACAGCGGCATTCCAGGGAAACCCGCTTCTACCCTCTGGAGCGAGGAGGCAGCTCTGTGGATGATGAGGAACCCACCCCAGGACTGTCCAGAGAGATCATTCATTTCCTCGTGGAGACTGAACTGAAAGACTCCTAGCTGGTGCTGGTGTGAAAGCAGGCAGTGCTGGAGAGGAAGTGCCTGGCCCTCACCCTCAGAGTCTACCCCCGGAACTCCCCCCCCCCCCCAGCTCTCTGTTCCCAGCCATTAGCTACAGCTTTGCAGGTAGAGGCTGCGGCCAGACCTGGTGATGGAACCAGAAGGCCTGTCGGTGTGCCACGCCACGGCTCACCTTAGTCAAGGCTGCGACTGACTTACCTAGGGTTGAGTCCCAGCCCAGCTTCTTCAGAGTGCTCTCCTGGTACCAGGCTGGGACTTGGGCAGGAAACCACTTCCCAGCTTGGCTTCATCCCTCTTCCTACTCACCCACTGGTGTCTCTGAGGCCTTTTCTTAATAAACTTCTTATATCTGCAACCTTGCCTCAGTCTACCCCTGGGAGAACAAGCCTCAGAGAACAGGTTTCTAGGAGATGAGTGTTTTGAGGTTATACATTTCAGTGCTGAATCAAGGCTAACAATTATGCAGAGTTGTAAGTAAGGACCAACGGATTGGCCTAGAGCAATGTAAAGATTTAAATATGCTTCCAAAACAGTATGTCACATCTTAATCATACTTGTGGCTCCTCTCCAAAGCCAGGAATTCCCTGTTTTATACTGACAGCGGGTACGGAACACTTGGACCATCTACAAAGTTGTAATTCACACACAAAGGAGCTTCTTAATCTCCACTAGCTTGTAGGGCGGAAAGTGGGGGAGGTAGCCTGAGAACCTCCTCCCCAGCCCCCACACAAGTCTGCTGTGTGAGGGCGGCGCTATGTGACCTTAGCCCCTTTGTGTTTGGAGGGAGTAAGAAGTCCTTTGCCCGGGAGCTTCTCCCTCTCCTGTGCCTCTTGCCCTCTGTCCACTGCCAGCACCTTCCGTCATCCTCTGAAGGGGTGCCCCTCACCCCTGCCCTGTTCTGGCCTCCAGCCCCCTGAGCTCCAGTGCAAATGCTTGCCTGGAGCAGGGCTTTGCTGTCACCTGCGCCTGTCCTCCAGGCAGGTGCTTAGCCTGACAGGAAGCTCTCTAAATAGCTAGTTCAGGCTGGGACTAGCAGATGCTCTCCTCTGCGGGTTGTGTCCTGAGCCCCAGTTTGAGGATTCTGTCAGCTCACACCAGAAACTTGAAACAGTAATTGGAAGCCTCAAAGAGTTCTTCAAGCAAATTACATCAGTAGAAAGGCTTACTTCCCTCGCTTGGAAGAATGGCAAAAACTGGCAACACTGCTCAGTTAGATTTTGAGAAACTTGAAGTGAAGTTTAATTGGCATAAGACTGCAAAGCTTTTCAGAGTGGATTATGCAAATGCAGCAGCCTAGTGCACACCAAAAGTCAGTGCATTGGAGAGTCTCTTGGGGACTCTCGAATGGAAAGAAGCCTAAAGAGAAGCAGGGATGCGTGCAGGCTTCCAGCTCAGGGAAGGTCACAGGCAAGAGACTCACCTAGAGAAGTCGAGGAACCTGTGGAAGAGGTCCCATGTGGCAGGAAATGAAAAGTGACCAGGACCTTGAGAGACTCACAAATGTGGCCCCAGCTCTCCCTCTCCCAAGCAGTAATTTACTGCTCTCTCCTGTCTCACAGTCCATCCAATATCACACAACTGGTGCCGAGTCAAACCCAAACCAGGAGGTTAATGTAAAGGCTGCTGCTTTCTTGAAGCCTTCCGGTAGACACCCCTGAAGAGTGTCACTGGAAATCATTCAGCCACAGGAACGCTTACAATTCATCTCCATGGCTACCACCAGGGGGAATCTGGGTTACTCTGTGCTTGGTTTAAAGGACAACAACAACAAAACTATTTGAATGTTCACGTTGGGAAGTAGCGGGTTCTATTCTGAAGAGAGATTTTAGTATCAAAGAATGTCTAAGCCTCCCTGATATCGGTACCGAAGGTGTTCAGCAAGAGGGAGCCTCCTGAGCCTGTTGGGAATGTGGAAGAGCGAAAGCCAGGGTTGCCATGGCATGTTTCACTTCCATCTGAGTAAGTGTTTGTGACAGGCCAGTACAAGATATTTGATTCTCTTTGAGCCTGTCCCTTAATTTGATCTCTGTGAAGATAGGGTGGCATTTTCCATTTATCTCTGTGAACCTTTAATAAAGACTGAGAGATAAGGATCCTGCAGCCCAGGCCTTTGGCAGTGTTGCCTGTTTCAGCACTGAGGGTAAGTTAATGACATCTTATCACCTCATGTCATTGGGAGGGAACTTACGATATCATCTGTGACGATCTACAGAGCCTTTGTGAGGGTCGCTTTGTTCCAGAAACATCAAATCCTGCTGGCAGAACCTGAGGCTCATGTCCTGCGTTCAGGTCTTTTGTCTGTCCCCCAGATGGCTCATGCTTAGGACTGAGCCTTGCACTTGTTCCTCCTGTACTCTCCTGAGTTACACCCAGGCCTGTAGGATTTCTCTTAAGGTACACGTGACTGATCTTATTATCAGCAATTTCAAAACAGTACAACAACATCAATTATTTTCAAACTTGTAAAGGTTTTTTTGAATTTTATATTGGATCGTGGCTCCACCTAAAAGTACATACATCCTGTATGTGAATACCTCGGGATTCTCACAGACTAGCCCATCTGTGCAAATAGCATTGGCCTTGAGCTGCAGGAGTCACCAACAGCCCAGTGGTGCACTCTAAGTGGAGGGTTCCATCTGCAATGCTGACTGGAGCATTGACTAATTTTCCTGAAGTGCTGCCAGCACACGGACTGGACAAACACATGGACAGTCTTTCTTTATTGCTAATCTGTTCCTCTCAATATGCTCAGAAAACACAAATGCTGCATCTAGCTCATGCTTTCACAAGGCTATGTAGGGTTAGCTTAATATAAGTACTTAAAATGTAAAAGGCTGATTTAAATAAAAAATTAATAATAGAGTATGCACCAAAAGTTAGAAATAAGGTGTGCCCCCAAATTGCTGAAGTTCAAGATACAATAGAATAGACTATTCTAGGAGAGAGGTTGTGGACTATTGCAGGGTGGGCTAGAGTATCGCAGAATACATCCACGTCAAGCTACCTTTGCCTCTCTTTGCCACAATGAAAGTTATTTTAAAAAGAAAAGCATACATGAATGGCCAGACAATATAAAAGACTGGCCTTGTCAATGGGGGAGACATTTTCTGTCTAGCAATTCCAGTGTAAAAACAGATATATCAGAGAGAAAGGTTGAGCTCATAAGTACCTATAAGCAGATATGCAAATTGAGCATGTGATGAAGGTGGCATTTCAAATTAGGCACGGCTGGGGATATAGTTTGGTGTAAACCACTTACCTAGCATGCACATGGTCCTGAGTTGATAAACAACACAGAAAGAAAAAAAGAAAACATGAGGCAAAGGCAGCTGTCAGCAACCATTTTGGAATGATGGACTCTTTACTTTGGGAGAGGGAAAGTCAAAATAAAAGACTGGGTTCCCCATCTTGCATCTTATATCAAAATGTATTCTAGATGGGTTTCAGGGTAAAAATTTAAATCATAAAAATGTGTGTGTGAGAGAGGGTGTGTATACATACACATATGGCAAGAGAGGGCTGTCTTAGAATGGAGAAATCTAAGAATTCCTTAAAAAAGTAAAACTAAAAATTGAGAAGAATTTTTCAGGAACTCATCTAAAAACATGCATCTCCTGGCTTGGCAAGAAAGGCTCAGCAGGTACTTGCTACCAAGTGTGATGATCCACCTGGGTTTGATCCCCATGACCCCACAGCAGGAGGACAGAACCAACTCCAGCAAGTTTCAGGCCTATGAAATCGAACTGGTGCATATGCATGGACAGAGAGAGAGAGAGAGAGAGAGAGAGAGAGAGAGAGAGAGAGAGAGAGAGAGAGAAACATTTTAAAAAAAAAACCCAAAACTTCAGGTGTTGTCAACTTTCACTAACCTGTGCAGACCTTGTCTGCTGGACCTGGGATCTGAGGACCTGAAAGAATGAGGCAGGCTGTAGTGTAATGCTGTTGTCAACCTTACTTCAGTTTTATGAATGTAACAAAGAAAGCAGTGATCCAAGGAAGAGTTTCTGAGTTCAGAGAAGCGTGATCAGAAAAACGTGTAAATAAATGTCAGTAAGTAGCCGTTTCCCAGAACTTTCTCAGGACAGACCAATTTAAACACAACTATCTAGCAAGATATGATGCTACAGGTTATATCTTGGAAAACATGAAAGCAAGGCAGAAGGCTATATCCAGGTCCTTTCACCAGATTATTGTTATGCTCTGACATCTTTGGGGCTTTGCTGGTTTAGGTTGAAGTCTGTGGATAGTCATTTATTTGTGCTCAGTCTTTGATGGTGAAATCCTAAAAAAATCACCCCCCCCCAAAAAAAATCTGGGTGACCCTAGGTCTTGTAAGGAGTACCACGTAGCCCTCAGGGCAGATTACAGGCTCTTTCCTGATAAGAAAACCAGTTCAGGTAGCTAGTTGTTCCTAGAAATGCCCCACTCTGCTAAGGAGCTCATAGTCTTAAGCAGTGACTTTCAACTGTACTTGGAGATTTTTTTCCCCTCACCCTTAGGATAATTAAGTACTGTATTTTCGGTCTTGTGATAGGACCATGCTGCCGCATGGAAAATGAGGCACGGTACCATTACATGTAAATCAAGTATCCCTGACCCTCTAACCCCACAAATCAAACAGGTTCACCCTCGAAATTCCTCCCACTGCCCAAGGTTTATAAATCCCTGATTTCAAATAAGCATGCTGGGGTTGCACGCGTGCTGCCGACCGGCTGCGTGACATCATCAGCCTTCCACCGTGACTGCCCGAGAGTCGTCCTTTATCCCCCACCAGGGCCTGCTCTCACTAGGCCTGCTCTGTGCTCTCTATGGACCTCACCAGGCCTGTGTCTCCGATGCCAGGCATGGGCTTCTGCCTGCACCAAGCTCAGCACAGCAGCTTGACTAGGGGCTGTAACACTTTGGTATCGCCATAGGCTTACAAAAAAGAAAAAGTAGAGGGGACCTAGCTGGGAAGAGGACAGTAAAAGGGAAAGTTGGACCTGATTGAAATGTAATATATATATGTATGAAAATGTCACAATGAAACCCGATGTCATATATAAGTGATATATGCTAGTAAAACATTTCATAAAAGCATGGTGGACAGGCCGAGCCTCCAGCAGAGGGAACGGTGTGTCAGAATCAGTGTGACACCCTGGAATGAGCTTGAAGCATCCAGACAGAGGAAGTCCTGTGTGGCCCTAGGATGGTCCCCAAAGGACAGAGTGTAGATGAATTTCAGAAGCAAGTCTTGCAGTTCAAACAACAGAAAATGATTTGAGGTGTTAACAAGAGAGTAATGGGAATAGCTACAATACTTTTGGAAACTAGAATTTGTTAAAGATCTAGCATTCTAACATCCTGGTTGAGAATGAATTATCTAGGAGCTGGAGAGATGGCTCATTGATTGAGAACACGTGTTGCTGTTAGGCCTGGCAGGTGCCTAGCTACCTGAAGAAAACTCCCGTAGACCACCATATATCGATGCAAATGCAAGAGGCTTATTTTAACCATCATGCAATGGGGTCACCCCTGCTGGGCAGCAGAGAGTGGCCCTGGGAGACAAAGGCCTTGGGTTTTTAAAGAACAAGGCACGGGAATTTTCAAGGTTGCAGCCCTGGCAATTCAGGATTGGATGAGGTATTTAACTTTTAAAAAAATTGGTTGGTTCTGGGCACCCTTAGGTCTGGTCAGCCCTGTCATAAATATCTGGGGAATATCTGATCTTCAAGTCAGTTTGGAATTTCCTGCCATATGGGATGTAACTACAGTTAAAGGTGGGAGAGTGATTATCTCATCCTGTGTCTGTTCTGAGGAGTGAGGGCTGTAGGCTTTTGGTCAAAGATCAGGAACTATTCAGAGGAAGGACTGGGGCCATTTGGCCCAGTTTCCAAACAAAGTTTATCTCACAGGCACCAGCCAGTGATTTTCTCCACCTAGCAGAGACCTCTGCTTGTTCTCTTCCTTATCTCTGCTCTTGAAGTTGGCCAATGTCAGTAACTTTTATATTTCTCTGTTCTCTGGAGAAGCACTAAGGGGCTTTAATTAACATGGGCCAAAAACTTGAAAACATGTTATAAGGCATTTAAAAGAAACATAGTTTACAAAGTTAGTCTGATTCTTTCATCGCTTTTGCAGAGGACCTGGGTTTGGTTCCCACAGTGTGCATCACAACTGCTAGTACCTACAGTTCCAGGGACTCTGATACCATTTTCTGATCTCCACAAGCACCAGGCATACATGTGGTGTATATATACATGGAGACAAACACTTGTACACATAAGATACAATAAACAAATCTAGAAAAAATAAGAACAAATTATCTAAATATCTAATAAACGGTGAGATTCCCCACCTCAAATTACATGCAAAAATAAATTTCTTATGGATTAACTACCTCAGTGGGAAAACCTCCCTAGGAAAGGTACAGATGACGCTAGGATTTTGTAACTGGCATGAGAAGTCCTTCCTAAAACAGAGGGCAGTGCGGACGAGAGAAGACGGGCAGTCCTGACAACATAAAAGTTGAGGCAGAGCCTTCCATTTCTAGCCTTGTCCGTTTCCTCCTTCACTCTGTGCCAGAATCATTCCTGCAAACATAGTGAACATTTGAAAAACCCACAAGGTTTTCTTCCAGACCGATGGCAGGCAGCAGCCCCACAGAGTGACGTAGTACAAGAAGGACAAGGAGTCTGTCTGTCCAGGGGAACTGGTGCTACGACAGGAAGCAGAGTGGATACCTATTTTCTGCAAAAAGGCTAAATTAACCACAAAGATGATAGTCTGAGCCTGGAGCGGGGTTGAGCCCAACTGCAGCTCACGGAAGCTGTGAAAAGAGGTGAGCATTTTGATTTGGGAGGTGATGAAAGAAAAAGGGTCGAGTGATGCAATTCTGAGCTGATCTTATCATGAAGACAGCAAGGTCACGAGGTTGTTGTCACACACATTAAAAACGGAGGGGCTAGTAGAGGAGGAGGCAAAGAGCCAGAGAGAATGGGGGACGCTAAGAAAACAAGGCCCCCAAAATCAGCATGATCAATGCACATACGAACTCACAGAGACTGAGGCAGCATGCATGCACATATAGGGGTCTTAGAGCTGAGAGGAGACGTGGACATGAGGCCCCCTCCCTAATCAACAAGTAATTTCCAGCTGATAATCACTTAGAATTGAAATTTTAATTTCTTCTGAGGGAATCTCATTGGGAAAACAAACTACTCTAAGGGTAGGGTGCATGCCCAGCAGGAGATGGCCAACAGAAAGAGAACTCAGTGAATTTCCTTTATAGACTACCACGGCATCATGAACTTAATCCACACCTTACCAAAAGAACAAAGAACAGGAGTTCCCAGCTTTGTTCACCATCCCTGGCCCATTCAGTCCATAAGACATGGTGCTCAAACATTGCTCCTTACCAAACAAGATGTGCAAACATGGCCTCATGCTTTAGAGATGTCTGGAAAGGGTTTATGCATAAAGTATCAGAATGTGATTACCTTAAAATACTTCAGCAGAGGTGAAATAAAGCAGGTCAGATCAACCTCATTAGAATGTGGGAGATTTGTGTAGATCCCAATGATCAGCAAACCTTTCTTCTGCGTCGTCTGGGCGCAGCACATTCGTTTATTGCTTTCCTGTTCCCTTGGTCACATCCAGCGCCCCCAGACTGCCTTGTCCCGTGTGGAAATCACCTTTCCTATGCACGGGAGAACTCACCCTTGTGAGTAAGGTCACATTGGCACAAACCATCCTCTCGGAAGATAGGCTTGTGGGCCAAGGCAGGCCCATCTGCCTGTGCGACTTGTGTTGGCCTCGTTCTCTAATTCTTTATTCTATGCCCCACAGATAGAACTTTACCAAGAACTCTCAAATCATCCCAAGCAAATCTGTCTCCGTACTGTCTCTGTGGGTGGTTCAGAAGACACAGGACTTAGCATCCCTGCCCACTCCCTGCTTTTCTTCAGCCTTGCAGCCTCCAGCAGATGCCTGAACTTCTGGGTTAGCTCATGAGACTGTAATTCATGCATATTAAAGCACGGGAATCTTCCCGTTGCCTTCACAAGCTCATCCCCCACTCCCCTATGAGATCTCCAGCACCTGCTTCGAGGCTCTGTTGGGCTGGGAGGACCATTTCGGTGTAAGGTGCGCTGTCATCCAAGGCAGGGAGGATGCAGTAGTGCCTGTCCCGCCCACTTGCCTAACAGCTCCGCCTCCTGTCTTTCCTGCTTCATTTTTTTTGTCATGGAGTTACAGTTCTATGCCTTAAAATATATATGCAAATGAACAAACAAAATATATAAACCCATATACACAGCCAATCCACTAAAATAAAGGGCCCCATCAAGCCCTGCATTTAATCATAGCTTTCTCTGTCTACTTCTTCTTCCCTCTGCTTCCATTTTTCTAAACCCAGGAAGTAGGTGTGACCTAATAAGACATTGGAATATGGAGACAAGAAAGCTTAGGTTTGAGATCTGGCCATGCCACTGTGCATCCATGGGCCTAAGTTTTCCCATCTTTAAATTAGCAGGCCCTTGCTGTGTCCCAGGCTGCGTGAGGCTTCTACGGATCAATAAACGTTCAGTGTATTTGCATGCAAATAATGCTCCAAACTCTTCATAAGCTGTAGGGTGCTGTGAGCGACCCCTTTGGTTCACACTAAACACTCTCATAGTCTTTTCTACCCAAGCTGTAGAACCTACATATGATAAAATTGCACCCAACTGAAGGCCCACAGATGAGTACAAGTCAGATGGAGAAAGCTGACCAACATCATCTATGAATAGCAATATCTTAGACATGACATTATACTGTAGTTCCGTATAATGAAGTTGTATAGAGAATATGCAGGGTATCTATTATTTCTCACAGCTGCAGATGATATGCACATATAATGAAATTTAAAATCCAGTTTTAAAAACTGAAGGAGGCCTGTGAGATGCCCAGTGGGTAAACTGAAGGAGGCCTGCGAGATCCGTGGGTAAAGCACTTGCCATGCAGTCTGACTATCTGAGTGGGGGCTCTGGAGCCCACATAAAGCTGAAAGGAAAGAACCCATTCCCCAAAGTGCTCCTCTGATCTCCACACACTTGACACGGCAGGTGTGCAACCATACTGATACACATAAAGAAGTAATAATATCAAATAAGTGCAAATGAGCAACGAAGAGCCAGGCATTAGGTAGAACTTGCTGGCAATCCCAGCACTCAGGTCCAATCTGGGGTATGTAGATCCTGTCTCAAAAATAAAATAAAATAAAATAAAAAATAAGGGTCACCAAGTTATGTCAGGATTGACCAAGTAGTTATTTGGTGGCTACTCTTGTAGTTTTGTCCATGTGGCAGATCCGCTGGTGCTGAACGCTCTGAAATGACCTTCCATGCAAGCCAGACCCTCATGTGGAGGGCAATTGGCAGTTTCCAAGGGCATGCTCCGTTCCCACTGCACAAAGCATTCTTTAAGCCTCTACTCATGTTTACCAATGCCTCATGGATCAAAGCAAGGTACATGGGCAAGTTCAGAGGCATCCTGAGAAAGCAGCTGGGTAAGAAGAGCATCTTTAATCATAACCACACACACAAACACACAAACGCAAACTCTCATTTGCCTTTTTCTCCCCAATAGCCACCACTGGTTTCAACTTTTCATCTGCTAAAGGCCCCCTTCAGGTTTTCCCTAACATAGCTCTCTCATCCTCCTTCTCTTCTTTCCTCCCTCCCTGTCACTACCAACACACACAGAATCTTTCCAGATGGATCCCCACAGAAGCCTCTCCCAAGTTCTTGAGTATCAACACAATGGAGCACATCTCCAAGGCCATGCTCAGCCCAGTTACTCCAAGGCCGAGCCACGCTCAGCCCGGTTACTCTGCCTTTGATGTGCCTTTTGGACCGGAACCTCCTTCTCCATCACCAGGGCTGTGTGTGCCTAACTACTTAGCTGCAATACTTCTACATGGCAGGGCATATTTCAGCTCTTAGCTCAAGCACATTCCCTTCCCTGGCAGTAGATGGCTGGACCCCTGCCAAGGCCAGGCACGGACCAGAGATAACAAAAGTTAACCAGGACATGAATTTTATCTATGACTCCTATTCAGCATCATGGAGAAGCATCCCAACAACTTCTTTCTGTTCTTAGCTGAAACCACAGACACTCAAAGCCAAGAGCAAGCATCTGGAGCAGGAGGTAACTTTGTGCCCTTTGAAGGGCATCATGGTGGAAGGAATTATCCACCTGTAGGTGTAAGGTGACAACATACTGTTATCAATCCCTCCAGCCCTCATTTCTGCCTCTGCCAAGTGAGGACATTAGCAGAGCTCCAAATCCCCCTCGAGCTCAAACGCTGTGACAAGCCTCCAAAGAGGGTGGATCTGGAAGCCTGGTTTTCAAATTGATTGAGCAGCATGGAGTATTAAACTGCTCTTGAAGGCAATTAATTTCCTGAGTTTAGTCCATCAGCCCACGTTTATTAAACATCATTTACTCTGCAGCCCTGGGTTATGTGCTATGGAGAGAGAAGTGGCTGGCATCTCACAGGCTTCATGGCCTTAAAGCAGTTTGTTATATAATCAGAGTTTGTTACATAACACAGACTTACCAAGTTCATACTCCAGCAAATTACTGCTTATTTACCTAAAACTTCTATAAGAGGCTTGACTTGAGTCATTATATATATATATATACAATCCTTATGTGAGCTGTGGGCTCTATGGAGCACTTCTATGCTATTTTATCTCAGACATTCATATGTATATATATATATACATATAAGTGTGTGCATACTCTATGTTTAGATATAAACATATACATTTCAAAAGTATATGTTTAAAATACCTTTATTGACAAGTTGGGGTTTTTTTGTTGTTTGTTTGGTTTGCTTGCTTGTTTTGTTTTTTGAGACAAATTCTCTACACAGTTGCAGCTGACCTGGAACTTACTATGAAGCCTAGGCTGGCCCCAAAATTTCAAGGCTGATTCTCCTACCTGTGCTTCACAAATGCTGGGAGAACAGGCCTACAGCGCTCTACCTGGTCCATGTGGGGCTGGAGGTAGGTACTCTGTCAACGGAGACACAGTGCGGCCCCACACCAGTGTCCTGCTAAAAACCCAGCCACTGTCCTATTGCACAAGAAAGTCCAGCAGATGTGTCCTAGAGGTAAAGTTTTGGGGATGTGAAATAGAGCTAGACTAGCCCACGCTAGCCTCAAACTTGGTATGTAGCTGGAGACACCCTTTAACTTCCAGTCCCCCTACCTCGAGTGCTTTGATTACATGTGTGCACCGCCACACCCAGCCTCTTTCTCTTGCTCAACCACAACGTCACTAATATTCCCAAGGAAATAGTCAATTCCTGGACACCAGCTAACCCTTAGTCCATGTGCTCACTGGCTGACTCTCGCTCTTCCCAGTCAGCAAAGCTGCTTGGAGCTCCTGCAGGCTACAGGCAGTGAGCTTTCAGCTGGTTCCTGCTGGTGCTGATGGTTTGGGGAAGATTAATGGTCTGCTGAAAGTGAAGACTCG
Organism: Pachyuromys duprasi; assembly: GCA_028658305.1. Lineage (NCBI taxonomy): Eukaryota > Metazoa > Chordata > Mammalia > Rodentia > Muridae > Pachyuromys > Pachyuromys duprasi. The sequence continues at coordinate 3,938,268 of CM053748.1, read as the reverse complement.
TGTGGTAAAAACTCATGAGCGCTTGTTTGTCATGGGATTAGGCTAAAACCTAGGCCTTAATCATCTGAGCAGTCACTCTACCACTGAGTTGTGTCCCCAGAACCGTGATCTTAATGGAATGGAATATTTCTCTTCTCTGGGGAAGAGATGGGCTTCCTTCAAGACTGTATTTGCCTAGGTTGTATTTGCCTAGACTAAGCTTTAGCTATGAGTGGGCAACTTGGCAATGTCCAAGTGCGGCTGGGTGTGGGTTAACATAGCAACACTTGGTCATTTTGTCTGGAGTATGGACATCCTACTGACGTATCCTAAATGGGCTTTAAAACTCATCTGAGGCCTTCCGTGCAATTTTATATTAATGATTAGTCTGGTTGCTTTCTTGGTTAGTTTTTTTTTTTCAAGGCAGGGTTTCTCTGTGTAACAAAGCCCTAGTTGTTCTGGTCTCACTTTGTAGTGGCCTCGAACTCACAGAAATCCACCTGCCTCACAGAGGCCAGTCTGGTCTACAGAACAAGTCCAGAGATAGACAGACAAACAGAGAATAAATGGGTTCAGTTTGGTTCCCACTTCACGATGCAATCCATCAAAGCAGGGAAGTTGTGGCAGCAGAGTTTGAAGCGGCTGCTCACCACACATCCACAGCCTAGAAGCAAAGGGCAATGCTGCCACTTAATTCTCTTCCTCCACTTACAGTCTACCATCCCAGCCAAGGAGCGATGGCACCCACAGTGAGAGGGTTCTCCCACCCCAACGTAGTGGAGATAATCCCAGAGTCCCATTTCCCAGGTGACTCTGGATTCTGTCAGCCTGACAACATTTCCCATCCCAGATGGATAGACATGAGACAATCTACTCAGGGAGGGCAGGATCATGGATGGTGCTGCTGACTGGCTTGCTTTTCCTGGCTTACTCAGCCTGCCTTCTTATAGAAAGACCAGTCCAGGGATGGCACCACCCATAATGGGCTGGGATCTCACCCATCAATCACCAGTTAAGAAAATGCCCTACAGCTGGATCTTTTTTGTTTTGTTTTGTTGTTTATTTTTGAGACAGTGTTCCTCTATGTATCCCTGGCTTTCCTGGACTCACTTTGTAGATCAGGCTGACCTCAAACTCACAGAGATCCAGCTGCCTCTGCCTCCTGATGCTCGAATTACAGGGTTCTGCCACTGCAGCCGGCTTACTTTTTTTTTTAAGATTTATTTATTTATTATGTATACAATGTGTGTTTGCATATACACCTGCACACCAGAAGAGGGTACCAGATTTCATTTTAGATGGTTGTGAGCCACCATGTGGTTGCTGGGAATTGAACTCATGACCTCTGGAAGAGCAGCCAGTGCTCTTAACCTCTGAGCCATCTCTCCAGCCCCCTACAGCTGGATCTTATAGAAGCATTTTCTCAACTGAGATTCCCTCCTTTCACATGACATAAAACAAGCCAGGACAACCCACACACATCTATTTTTAACTTGGAGTTCTAAATCATCACAATTTTTCTGAAGATAATCTATGCTTTTAGTAGAAACCATACTAGAGGGCTGGGAAGCTGACTCAGTGAATAAAGGGGTTGCTGCAAAACAGGAGGAGTTGAGCTCAGATTGCCAGAATCCACATAACAGCCAAGTGTGTTAGCTTGGCTATTGATCTGTAGTCACAGGGCTGGGCACTGGAGATAGGCAGGTCTCAAGACAGAATGAAAAATCAGGCGTGCAGGTGTTTACCTCACACATTCTCTTTGCTTTCCAGCCTCTCAGGACGGAGGACATCTGGTGCAGACACAGCTGGCTCAGTTTGTCCCAGTGGAGGAAAGATTGGTGTTCTAGCCAACGTGGTCTGACTGGAAACCACACAGTGGGTACATAGGGAGCTGCAAAACCCACTGCTTCATGCAGGATCCTTGAGCCTCAGAGAAATTAAAAAAACCAGACAAGCTTACAAAGCTGTGATTCCCTGGGGCATAGCAGCATGAGTTCTGCCTTCCGCCTTCCCCTAAACTTGACTTGTCAGCCAAGAAAGAAAGAGAGTCTGTGATTGCAACTGAGAATGAGGAAAGTGAAAGCAAGAGGAGCAAATGCAGGGATGTCTGCTTCCTGTCAGAAAGCTGTGGCCCCTTGGAGACCATTAGGTTTACTCCCAGAATAAGGCTGCTTCTAGGCACAGGTTCAAAACAGAATAACCTTTTTATGTTTATTATGGTCTTTCAAAATCCTCAATCAGTTTTCATCCTTAGGGCTTGGAAGAAGCCAGAAATTCTCTCTCTCTCTCTCTCTCTCTCTCTCTCTCTCTCTGTGTGTGTGTGTGTGCGTGCGTGTGTGTGTGCGCGTGTGTGTTTCAAAGATAGGGTCTTTGAAAGCCCTATCTTTCCTGGCTGTCCTGGAACTCACTACATAGACCAGACAAGCCTCAAATTCACAGAGATCTGATTGCCTCTGCCTCCCAAGTGCTGGGATTAAAGGAGTGCACTACCATGCCCAGCGCAGAGTTTTTGTTTTTGTTTTTAACACCCTATAGGTTTTTAAATTTTAAAAATCTGTAAATAATAGCCAGGCAGTGGTGGCACATACCTTTAATCCCAGCACTTGGGAGGCAGAAGCAGATGGATCTCTGTGGGCTTGAGGCCAGCCTGGTCTACAGACTGATTCCAGGACAGCCAGGGCTACACAGAGAAACCCTGTCTCAAAAAAAAAAAAACTCTCTCTCTCCCCCTCCCTCTCTCTCTGTCTCCCACTATATATCTATGTACGTATATAGATATATAGATTATATAGATAATATTCTGTTTGGTAGTATTTGTGAAGAACTATAGCCTATAACAAACATCCAAACATTAGAAATGCCACCAAAAGTTACTGAGAAATTTTAAATAATCCAGCATTCACTCTAACCTAGGAACGTGACAGCACTACATAAAAATCGCTTTCTAAAATGATAAATTTATGAACATTTTAGCTTTTAAACCTGCATTTCTTAGGATCCACACTTAGGATCAAATATATTATACTGTAAAGAGTATAAAGTTATTAATATTTGCTTTATTTGTAAGAATTTCTCCCAACTAGCAGCAGGGCCAATAATATCATATAATATAATATATGAAATATAATATAATATATGAAATATAATAGGGCATTTATAATATGGTGATGAAGCAGAAGAGTGGAGTAAAAAGTGAAGCCTGGAGGGCTTTGTGCAAAGCCTCACAAAATTAGCATGTGAGAAGAACCAGTTGAGGCCAGTGAGGAGGCTGAGCCGGCAAAGGCACTTGCCACGAAGCCTGGTAACTTGAGCTTGATTCCCTGGAATCCACCGTGAAAGGTGAGAAATGCCTGGACGTTGGCCCCCACACTAATCTCCTACCTAAGGTTGGGAGTGGGGGCTTGGAAAGGATGCAAAGGTGTTTAAGGACCCTAAATAAAGTGGGTTTGGTGAAAAATCTAAGTCTACACTGCAAGTATAATTTTTAAAACTCATTGTATTTTGGACTTTGAAAGGCTGAGATGTATTGGATGGAATCATATCTCAGTATCGTGAGGGTTCCCGTGTGTCAGCACAGCAGAGGCTTATAAAGCTACTTCGTTTGCTCCCTCATTCTGCCTTCTGAGGCTCTTGCTGTCTGCTGTCGTTACCCTCCTCTTTGAGACTAGGTCAAAGCTTCACGGAGTGAAGCTATGTGTCCAAAATCACACAGCTTAGATCAGCGACCGAAATGGGATTCGATCTGAGATTCCCAAACCTCTTAACCACACACTACAGAATCTTTGATGACAGTAGAAGTGACTAGGGCAGATGAGTCATTATCAAGATGAGTCACCATGACTCAGAGTCCAGACTGGGCAAATGTGGTCTAAAGCTGAATTCTCTGCATCTCCTCTAACAGAGGCTGCAGAAGGCCCTGAGACTCAGGCATAACTGAGCCTCTAAGTGTGTGCTGGATAGAGAAGAACTGCAAAACAACCAAGTGATATATCCTTAGCCCCAGAAAGGCAAACTACCTGGTCCAGAGAATGATCACTGAGCTCGGACCAGAGTACGTCAGGGTACAGAGATTTAAATAGCATTCTCTCTGGAGTTCTAAAAGGCTTCTCACCCTGCCACCTATTCTGAAGGACTCACAGAGATAGTCATATCAGCAGCTCCCTGTAGTTCAATGATATAATGATGAGAATTATTATCTCCAAGGGGAGTTACAAAAGAGCCCACCGAGTGGTCCATGGCTCAACGGCTATAAGTTATTAAAGACATCCCTCACTGGCTCCTGCAATGAGTCCGTAGTTACACTCATGGACAGCCTTCCCTCGGACTTATCCGGAATAGGTTGTGTTGAATGGCTCCAGGATTATTTCAGTTTGCCGCCACTTTATAATAACACTTTGTGCCTCTTTGGTTTTATGTTGGGTATGTGTGTGGTATTAGAGTCTTGAAGACTGGTAGGTGATGTTGTTATAGTACTAGAATAGCTGCAGACTGACCACTCAGTCACCAGACTCGGGTGGGTGGAAGTTTAGTGAACACTGAACAAAGACTGACTGGTTAGGGACACAGTCTGGATTCAGGAGCCAAGCACTGTGATGCCGGTCTGCTTTTAAGAGAGGCTTTTTTATTAGAAAAACGGTAACCAGGTAACAACAAGGTATCCGGGTATGGGAAGCAAGGGGAGGCAGCATTACGTCATTCTGACAGGCTAAACAAAGCATTTCTAACCGACCTTTAGTAGGCAACTTTACAGAGCGCACAGACAATAAAGTACACAAAGTTTGAGGAATGAAACCAGAGAGACATGTTATGGGTGTAAATATGGTTTTGTTTAGATCCCAGGTGTAGGATATGGGCTGATTCAGGTGGTCCACAGCAGAAAACTATCTGCCTAATGTGGGCTCTGAGAGGCGCCCTTTGGCAGCTGCAGATAGTTTATTTCTGAGGATTCTGAAAGGTAATAACGGCCAGAGCCCAGAGGGTGTTGGGGTGGGGGAGGCTCAAAGGAAGAAGATGCCTACTGGTTCTCCTCCCTGTTGCTCCTCGTTGCTGTTGATGCAGTTTGAAGAGAAGCTCTCTAGATGAAATGATGACTGGACTTGCCCCAAGGAACCCAACAACCCAAACCAGTAGGAAATGGCTAAAGAGAACTCTGTCCCCTCTCCCCACTAACCTTTCACTCCTACCTGGTATTGGGGTGTTGGAAGGGATTGGGGTGGAGAAGAGAGATAGAGGCATTAAGAAATGAAAATATGCTTAGATGGACAAATGGGATGGACATTGAATGTAGGAGAAAACAAGCAACAGGACAGGAGCCTACAAAAGAGGGCCTCTGAAAGAATCAATATAGCAATGTATCAAAGCAGATATTAAGACTCACAACCAAGCCTTCGGCAGAGAGCAGGGAATAATATGAAAATAGGGGGAGTTAGTAAGACTTGGGGAGAACAAGAGCTCCATAAAGACCAAATAGATCAGGGCACAGGGGTCTTTTACAAGACTTTCTCCAACCAAGGACCATGTATGGATATAACCTAGAACCCCTGCTCAGATGTGGCCCATGGTAGCTCAGTATCCAACTGGAGACCCTAGTAAGGGGAACAGGGACTATTTCTTTCATGAACTCAATGGCTGACTCTTCGACCCTCCCCCACACACACCCGGGAGGAACAGCCTAGCTAGATCCCAGAAGAGGACATTGCAGCCAGCCCTGAAGAGACAAGATAAACTAGGGTCAGATGGAAGGGGAGGAGGTCCTCCCCCATCAGTGGACTTGGAGGGGGCGGGGAGGAGATGAGGGAGGGATGGGGAGAGTGGGAGGGAATGAGAGAGGGGGCTACGACTGGGATACAAAGTACCTAACCTGTGATTAATATAAAAATAAATAAATTACATATAAAAATGCAAAAAAAAGAAATGAAAATAAAGTTAATAAGTACACCAACAGAGACATAAAAATATAAGAGGTTATTTTGAACTTACAAAGTGTCAGCATAATAATCATTGGGAGGCAGAATTTAATTTTACCTTATGATCAAGATGAGATTTAAAAAAAATGGCTTCAGTTATGTGAAAGACAAAAGCAGGTGTCAACAGAGAAACTACAGTTATCCTTAAAAACTAAAGCAGGTGTCAACAGTGGGGGTTAAGTTAAGCAAAAAGTTAAAACAGGCTTCAACAATGTAAATTGAATCATTTATATGCATCTATTAGAACAGTATAATAAAGAGGCAGGACATATCTCTTGGGTTACGTCTTACTCATCCCTCAAAATTAACTAGAAAGAATAAAGATAAATGTGAAAAGGGTATGGAAAAAGGGAATTTGGGGCAATATTTCAGCAACTGTTCTGAGCTTTGAATGAAATTCTTTGTTCCCTCAAAGCAAGAAGATGAAAAATCACATCATGCCGAGGGTACATACTCAGGTGTGATCCTGCTTCTTACATTTATCCACAGGCAGAACACTTTCTAAAGTATTATGATCAAATATTGAGTTTCAAATTTTTGAAGAATGCTGCTTCTTTATTTCAGGAAGTCTAAGAAATGAGGGACTTTAGCAAAGACCTTCTCCCCATAGTCAGTTCTCACCTTCATGTTTCGCTGATCTTCAGTCCCTCCTTGGCCTGAAATTGAGTAGGTTGCTGTCTTAGTTAGGATTACTATTACCACAAAGTGAAACACCATGATCAAAGCAACTTGAGGAGGAAAGGATTTATTTGGCTTATGCTTCTACATCACTGTTCATTCTTGAAGGAAGTGAGGACAGGAACTCAAGCAGGGCAGGAACCTGGAGGCGGGAGCTGATGCAGAGGCCGTGGAGGGGTGCTGCTCACTGGCTTGCTCCTCACAGCTTGCTCAGACTGTTTTCTTATAGATCCCAGGACCACTAGGCCAGGGGTGACATCACCCACAATGGGCTGCGCCATCCCACATCAATCACTAATTAGGAAAATGCCCTTCCTATTTGCTTACAGTCTGATCTTACGGAGGCATTTTCTCATTTGAAGGTCCCTCCTTTCTGGATTGTGTCAAGTTGACATAAAAACCACCCAGGACAGATTGCTTTGACATTCTTTGCTTTCTTTTCTTCCTCTGGGCTGGAATTTGATACATGCTGGAATAGACTTGAATCTGGTAAACCTTAATAGTCCTGCTTACATCTAGAACTGGGTTATATCTCAGCCCTTCCTATACAACAAAGATTCTTTGTCCTGTGAATTTTTCTTCCACTGTGCTTCTGGAATGGAGTGAGGGACAGAAAAGATCAAATTCAGTAAATGTTCTAATATTTTTAGTGCTTCATAAGATAACATGTCTTCTAAAGGTCAAACAGATTGTGTTGAAATGAACATATGCATTGGTGTGCCGTTTTAGACAACATCATGTTTAGTGGCAATATAAAATTATTTCTTCTTTTTAGCTTTATGAAGGAAGGTAAAAGAAAAGCAGGGTGAGGCACAGACAAAAAAAACGAAAGGGAAGGAGATAGATACATAGATAGAGATCCTTTATCAAAAGTTACCCATATTTGTTACCCAGAACTAAAACATAGGTAATTAGATTATGAGAGAACTTAGGTTATGCATTTTTACTTAACAATAATGGTTCCTTAAGGGCCATTATGAATTATTGGGAAATAAAGTATTAATAGGTGTACAAAACTGAAATTCTCCCATGTAAAGTTTTCCCTGGACATTAAACCTGCAGAACACAGTTTTGTTAGGAGAGAGCTGCCTGGGTTGCTGAGCTCGACAGTCTTCAGAGATAATTTCATTTCCGCACTAGCAGAAGGGGCCTCCTCACAGTGCAAAGTCATCAAGTCTCAAACTCAACTTACATTTCATGGCTCCTGGCCTACAGAATTCAGCAGGCAGAGGCAAAAATAGAGACCCCAGCACTATCATGGCAGGACTCCTGGGGCATTGTCCCTGGTGGCTTTTTCAGCCTGAGAGTGGCATGTCGTAGAGTCATGGCCACCTGTTCTGGTGGCTACTGGAAATGGCACATATTTAAATGGTTGTTTTGGAATGTGGCTGAAGATCAAAGCTCCTTAGGAAGACTGCTGCATCCAGAGGTTTCCTCATAGGAAGCGGGAAAAGCAGCTGTGGGTAGCCAGGCACCAAGGACACAGATTGGGTGATAATAAGAGATGGAAAGAACCCCCAGGAGAACAGGACCAAGGCCTCCCCTCCCACTGCTCAGCCTTCGAGGAATCAGATTTCTTTTTAATCTGACTGGGGATTGAATTTAGAGCTGGACACAAACTAGGCAAGGGGTCAACCACTGAACTATGCCCCAGATCTTTGTTTACTTTTAGTCAAGCTGTCATTAAATTTCCCAAACTCTACTCCAACTCGCTCTGTAGCCTAGCCTGTAACCTTGCCATCTCTTGTCTTTGACTCAGAGTAAACGGGACTACAGGCCTGTACTCTTGGGATTGGCCAGACTTAACAGTTACTTCTAGCTCCCTTCTGCTTTGTGGCTAGGAAGAACGCCAGAGCCACCCAGTTTTTCCATGAACCCTGCCTGTGAAGCTACTGGGCACCCATCTGCCTTATATAACATGTGAGAACTTTTCTTTCTTTAAAGGATGAATACCTATAGTAAATTATTTGCATGTGCACCTGAACATCAGACGTGGGCACCGGATCTCATTATAGATGGTTGTGAGCAACTATGTGGTTGCTGGGAATTGAACTCAGGTCCTCCGGAAGAGCAGCCTGTGCTCTAACTGCTAAGCCATCTCTCCAGCTCCAGGTGAGCACTTTTCAACCCTGTGTTGCACACACAGCATGTTGTCAAACTTGTGGGTACACCGAGGAAACAGCTTCTATTCTTACTTCAAGTTCTGCCAGCTGTTTCCTTTTGATCACTAGACAATGTTCCAGGCCTCATTAGTTCTGAGTCACTCAACAGACTTATTTTAACCCAAATTTCCATGTAAGTGTAAATGTGTAAAGTCTCTGAAGCTTGAAGTCAAAGAACATTGAAGCATCCTCTCCCTTGGCCACACTGACCTGGTCTTTCTGCTGGAATTTCTAGAAGAACAAAATACCAGAGTTAAGAAAAAATGAGTATGATTTGAATGGAGAATGTGTCCTCCCAGAGAGGTTGTTGGTATAATGTTCTTTTGGAATGTATACACCTTACCTTTTTTCATTCACATGCTGATTTCTTTCTCCCACTGTCTGGTTTCAGACATTGCATTGTGATGCTTATTCTAAGCATCACCTGTCTCAGGTGTGTTTAAACATGCCACCATTTGTTCTCTAAATTGTCAATTAAAACAACCAGCCACAGTGTTGCACAATGGAGAGGATAGGGTGGGACATCCTGGCCTGGAGTGGGAGGAAGAGGAAGGAAGCAGGGGGAGAGGAAAGGAGGAGAACCTGGAAACGTCTGGGAACCACGTGGAGAGATGGGACCAGATGTAAGACATGACGAAAGCAACTATAATGGGTAAAATCGGAATGGTAGGACACTATATGGGCTTGGAGGTTTAGGATGGAATAGCTATTGCCCAGCACTGTGCTCTAGGTTAATTAAATACATCCTAGTCTCTGTGTGGTGATTTGGTTATACAGCTGTTTAGGAATAACTGCTCATTAACTAAAAAATCAATAGTAAATAATACCCACAACAAACGGTTATTATCTTCCTGTCTTGTCTCTGGGCATTACCACTGAGTGAGCAAGAACAACCTTTGTCTTCGGTTTATACACATCTGGAAGGAAATACACATGCTTTGGCCTTAGGCTGTCCTGGAACTAAGATGGCCATCCACCAGTGATGTTCACTCTCCGCCCCCATTTAAATCGCCGTTCCTGAAGCTCACTTCAGAAAGCTAGGAGTGTCCACTGGAGCTGATGTGACAGTCACATTTAAGCGTTTATAACATATTTGTTTGTAGTATTTCTCAGCTGGAACAACCCAATAGCCACCAACAACAGAGCGTAAACATTGTTCCACACTGAATTATGCAATATTACAAAGAACGTGAAGCACATGAATACTGTTATACATAGAAATGTGGGCTGACAGGACTCACACACTGGTACGGCCTGATTGATCTCACTGATACAACAAACACTGTCGGTGTTCAGACACGAGAGAGTGCTCATGGCGCCATTGTACACAATTTTAGAACAGACTAAAGTAATCTGTGGGGTTAGATATTGGAATAGGGGTTTTGTGTGATGGGTGTGTTGATTGGTAGGAGACGGGAGATTTCTGAGTTCTGGAACTGTTCTGGATCTGGATGTTAAGTATAGAGGTACATGCATTAAACATTAGTGACCTATACATGTAAGGTTTGTGACCTAGCTGGTTGACTCAGGCTAAATTTTGGGGAAGAAACATTTTTAAATTAATTTTACAAAGAGAAAAGAAATTTTAGCCCTGCTCCTTACCACTGTATAATCATGGGTCAGTCTCGTTTTCCTCATCTGTAAAGGCAGTACTGTTAAAGAGAGCTAAGCATTTGGTCCTATAATATTAATTTTAAAACGTGACTGTAGCATGTACAAAAGTGCTTTGTAGGCCAAGTCACCTTACCTAAAGAGAGACACCCTTCATTCTTGTACTATTGTTACTAAACGCGCAGCTAGTAACAGCAAATGGTAATTTCTCAGAAGCGTGGCGGTCTTGCCAAACTTACCACACTGAAAGCATAGTGACAGCTCCTTTCTGTCTTCTTCTCCCTCCTCCTGCTTTTCCTTCTCCTCCTCACCTTCCATCTATTTACTTGGTGGCTGGGGTAGGGACATAATACACGCCAGAGGGACAACTTGTGAGAGTCCGTTCCCTCTTTCCACCAAGTGGGTCCTGGAGACTGGATGCAGGCCGCCAGGGTTGGTGGCAGGGGCTCTCCACACAGAGCCATCTCACCGGCCAGTCCCACGCCCACTGACGGCGTCTTGCTTCCTCTCAAATGCTTTAGAAGAAGAGTGAATCAGTCATCTGACATGAGGCATCACATGCAAACCTAGAAGGAACACTCCCCACTGTGCTAACAATGACATGGCTTTGCCTCCTGACTCTTCTTGGGAAATGTCGATTTTATTACTACATATCTGCATGAAAGTTGTGCCATGTTACATTAGCCACAGTTTGTTGGATTCAGAAAAGTAAAACGCTTATTTCCCGAGACTGAAGATTGGCTTGATATTTCTTAATTATTTCAAAACGTACCAAAAATCTTACCCGGCAGCGAAACTGGATACAGTAAGTATTCCAGAATCAGGCATAGCCAGGGAAAGCTACTTGCTCATGTGGGTGGAGTTTGAGGGGTGTTGGTGAGGTCAAAGTCACAAGCGACAAATGGTCATCTGATGGCTACCAATGTTAGGGCCAATTAAGGGGGACCCTAACTTCCTTAGGGGGCGAAGAGAACTCAGGAGACCAAGCTTCGATGCAATATAAGAGGTCATTTTATTTGATCCATCTCGATGGGACTGCCCCCCACAAAAGCGGCGAGGGACAGCAAGGAGAGACAGAAGGCTGGAGTTTTTAAAGGGAGAAGGGTGGGAATCTCAGGGGTTGCAGGCTTGGCAACACTGGATTGGGTAGTTGACTTTTAAAATGATTGGTTCATGTTAGACGCCAAGTCCATCTGATCCTGCCCCAATGTGGGTGGGGGAGCTGTGACCTCTGGACCAGTTGCTAGGCAACGTTTTCTCTACTTCGGATCTGGACACTCCTCCATGGCGGGGAGGAGACCTTTCGCATTCCTTTGCAAGGGGGTGGGGTCTTGTTTTCTCTTCTTTCTGCTTTCTGCAAAAGTGCTAGGAGAATTTACTTTAACATGGGGTACAGAATTTATAAAGCAACCTGTAAAGCTAGCCTGTTCCTTTCACCAACACCGGGAGTTCTGGGGACGTGCACCTGCAGGGCAACAGTTTCTGTGGATGCCCCCCCCCCACGCCCCCAGCAGGCCGTTCTCTCACCTTCAGTCTCCAGCCTTGTGCTACCAGCACTGGGGTTGACCACAGCGTCTACCACAGTGCCTGACACACAGTCAGCAAGTCATAGAAACACATGAGTTGGATTAGTGAACTGGGAAATAAAAATCCACAGCTAGTGCCAGGGCTCCAAGATGGTTTGACCTACTTGTTATTTGTCTGTTTGCGTTCCAGTTTTCTCCCTGATCTGATCTTCTCTATGGGGAGACCGTCCCTCGTAGATGATTTTCCTGGTTTGCCCTGTTGTTTTCAGGTAGCTTCAGTTGCTAAGAGGCACTGGCCTTGAAAAGAAGAAAAAGCTAAGTATTTCTTCCCCTCCCCCTCTTTAGAAGAAAGACGTGCCGGCCCCGGCAGTGGCTGCTTCTCCTGTTTCCAGCTGCGGCCCAGCAGCCTTTCCCAGGCCCCCAGATCCTGCCTTCTTAAGTGGCTGCAGTGTCTGGGCTGCAGGGTGGATGTATCCTGCCATTCCTAGGGAGGTTGCAGCTACCTGCAGTTGCTAACCTCTGGATTTTCTCAACTTCATTGCCTGCTCTCAGTGTTTTTAATCCCATCAGATTCCCTTTGTTGGTTTCATTTTCAAGGCTAATCATTTCAGAAGCCATATACAAAACTACACCTTTCTGTTGGAGGTTGGTCTGATGGGTGCTACTGGCGTCAAGATCTGGTTATACCTATCCTTGTTTTGTAAACTTGCCTACGACATACCTGATTAGTTAATTAAAGGCCTATACCTGGGCAGGGCAGAATGGGGTAGGCGTGGCTAAGGAACCCAGGCTTTAGAACACAGAGGAATCTCGGGAAACAGATGGGTAGAGAGGAGGAAGGAGGACACTACGTGAGTTAGTGTGGAGAAGAAGTCAAGTGGGCCTGGAGGAAGGACTCCAATAATGGCATAAAAAGCCCAATGAAGAATACAAGCAAGTACCATGGGATTATGGGTGGAAGATAGTTCAGATGAGGACGGTTAAGGAGGATGGCATTGGATGGGGGCTGGGAGGTGGATGGGGAGGTTACTGAGACAGCCAGCTTAGGTAGACATGTCTGCCCCGCCTACGGTAAATTATAAAATCTAACAGGTGTCTTATTACCTGTGATGGTGGGTTAGATAATACTACCATGATAATCTTAGGGCTAATAATAAACATAGCTCAACACTCATTTTTTTAAAAAAATTTACTACAACACTTTTCTTTCTTTCTTAAAAAACAATTTATTCAATTTTATTTTATGTGCATTAGTGTGAAGGTGTCAGATCCCTTGGAACTGGAGTTGCAGACAGTTGTGAGCTGCCATGTGGGTGCTGGGAACTGGACCCTGGTCCTTTAGGAAGAGCAGACAGTGCACCAGCCCCCAAAACTATGCTTTTCTTAAATCCTAACCTCTGGAGCTGTGCTTGGTCCCCCTTAGTTCTTTGAGAGAATTCCTGGGAAATGCTGTTTTCCACTACTTCCTTTCCTAGTATTTTGCTGTGCTATTTGAGATAAGATTATATCCAGAATATTATCAGCAATCAAACAACTAAATCTTTTCAATATTGTCAGGATGCCAGCTGCTCTTATATTGTTACATAGGTATGGCATCATTTCTGTTAAGATCCCAGCAGGGTTTGTAAGTGAAAACTGACAATTAATTAGATACTTTGTATGGAAGTATAAAGCCCTGAGACTGGCCGACAGCTGAAAAGAGAAACATGAGGTGACCTTTGCCATCAGATAATGAGTCATTAAAATGACGCAGTATGGAGAAAATGAGCACCGAGTTAGTGAGAGAACAGGCCTGAACCAGAGCACATCAGGGCCTATTCATCTCTAGAGATATATCCACACACACACAAATGCTGGTTTCTTTTTCAAGGTGAAATTGTAGAGGAGTTGGGAAAGGATAACCTCAAAACAGGATTCCCAGGATAGCTGGACCATGGTATCATTCAAAACTGTGATTGTATCTCTACTTCAGCGTCTAAGCCATGGTTCCTGTAGTGTTCCTCCTTTCTTTCCTCTGAGACAAAAATGTACATTCTGGCAGTCCACTCCCAGCATCCTTTAACCCAGTACAAAGAAGTCTAGAAGTGAACAGCTGCTGAGACTGGCTACTGGCCAGGGCTGCCTCTTTGCCCTTGACTAATAGGCAAGAACGAATAAAACATTCCTTCACCAAGGTTGTCTTAATGAGCAATAAATTTAGCCTAAGCCCAACCTGAGAAGCCAAAAGACAAATTTAACATTATTTAATCCCATGGCTTTCTAGGGGAAAAGAGAAGGAAAGTACTGGAAAACCAGTGTGCAAACACTTCAAGGACAGAGCAGGTTTAAGCAACACTGGTACTTGGCACATTTAAAGAGTCGTGACAACAGAGGGAGATCCTCTCACACACCTGTAGTCTTCCCTGGCCCCTTTCCTCCTCTCTTCCTAGCCCAGGCTACCCCGGAGTTCACTGCACAGTCCAGGCTGGCCTCAACTAATGATAAGCCATCACACGAAGTGATCTCCTGTTTCCAGTGTGCACTGCTTCACAGAGCTTTTAAGCAAATTCTTTGAGGTCACAAATGTCCATTCACTTTAGAGTGTAGCCCCTTCCCTCCTCTCCTTCCAGCCTCCCCTTTCCCCATCTCCCCTTTCCCTTTCTCCCTAGAAAAGAGGAACCTTCCCCACCCACCCCATATCAACCATCCCCAGCATATCAAGTCACATCAGGACTAAGCACATCCTCTTCCGCTGAGGCCATACTGTGTCTTTTCTCTCGGCTTGTTACATGTAGCCCAGGTGGGCAAGAGTTCCCAGTCCTTCTCTGCCAATAGGTTTTGTGTGTGTGTCTAATTCTTTTTTTTCCCCATAACTTTTGTGTGTGTGTTTTAAGATTTATTTATTATTTATACAATATTTTGCCTGCATGTCAGAAGAGTGTAGTCGCCCGCGACTACCAATAGTAACCGCCTGCACAAGGGGCTGGGAATTAAAAGAGACAGAGAACACGAAGAAGTGACACCAAGACAGTATTCTGATCAAGGCGCCATCTTTATTACAGAGTAAACCACTTATATAGGTTTCCAAGTAAACATATCCAAGCAAAACAGGAAAGTTAACCAAGCAAAACAGGAGGTTTAACTGAGCAAAACAGGAGGCTTAACTAAGCAAAACAGGAGGTTTAACTGAGCAAAACAGGAGGTGTCTGCTGAAAACAACAAGAATAGCGAGCCAGCATGACTTGCACGCAGGTGACCATCTCAGGTCTAATGGAATGGCTACCTCAGAACAGGGCACCAGTGGCTTCTGGGAACTGAACTCAGGACCTTAGGAAGAACAGCCAGTACTCTTAACCTCTGAGCCATCTCTCCAGCCCCCATCAACAGGCTTTTTTCATGTTCATATTTTACTTTTTTTTTAAAACACTTATGAAAAGATTTATTTATTTTTATGTGGGAGTTTTGCCTGCAAGTGTGTCTGTGTACATCTGTGCAATTCCCAAGAAGGATTAAATCTCTTGGAATTGGGGTTATGGGCAGGAGGTTGTTAGTCATAATGTGGGTGCTGGGAATTGAACCTGGGTCCTCTGAAATGCAGCAGGTGCTCTTAACCATTGAGCCATCTTCTTAGACCCCTGTTGTAGTTCTCTTATGTGTGTGTGTTGGGGTATGCATGCATGGAGGTCAGAGGTCAGAACTGGTTCTTCCCTTTTACTTTTAAATGGGTTTGAATTCTGGTGAGCAGGCTTGCATTGTTGTGGGGTACTCACCAGAGAAGACTGTTCACACATGGGTTAAAGCCAACAGAAAGTCTTTTTTAGCCACCCAATGACTACACTGAGTTCTCAGAATCTCAGTGTAGCCCTGAACCTTTCTCAGGGTGAGCTTTTGAGCACAAAAACTCTGATCCAGGTTGACATACTTCTGTTAATGAGAATAATTAGCTAGAAGTGCAACTACAGAAGCTAAAAAGTATAGTTAGAACTTTCAGAGACTTTCCCAGAACTATGGACTTTGATTGATTAGGCCTTTGTTTTAGTTTTGGCTGGTGGTTCTGTGTAGGTGCTGAGTTTTACAGCCTGAATGCTATTTCCACCATGGAGACAGTTATGCTAAGGCCTGTGGTCTGCTTAGGTTTGGGGCCATCATGGCAAGCATGACACTTGCTGAGCCAAATCCCCAGCCCCTCACATATTAATCCTGACGTTGCTTTCTGCAGTTTCCAGTCTTCCATTACAACACAACAGGGTGAGGTAATCTGCATGTCTTTTCAAATTTTACCAGGGTCTCAGAAATACCGGTTCAAAGACTATTCTGATATTCTGAATTCGATGATATAGAACAGTGATAGAGTGCATACCTGGCATGCCCATGGCCCTGTGTTCTCCCAGAAATGCAGAAAAACCATAAACATAAATATTAAAACATTGTATTCTGTGGCTGCAGTTTTGGTAAAATATTCTTCCAGGAAGATGCATCTATCTATAGTCTCAGAATGTGCAAAAATAATTCGAGCCTCATTCTTTCCAGGAAAAGGAACTGGAAATCTCTCTGGTTGCATCCGTAGACAACTTCATCACCTAACCAAAGAGATCTCAAGTCAAGCCTCCCTGTTCCTCAAAATTTGTTATCAGAGCAGATTGCATCTCTTCTGAGCAGGATGCTTGCCTGATGCGTTTTCCCAATTCCTTATTAGGCTAACAGAATCCACGTCAGAAATGATCTGGAAGATGTTATCATCTCCCTTGCACACATAATAAAAATCTGTTTCCATTTCAATTTAAAAGCCAGCAAAGATGAACATTTTTTCAAGGACGTACTAGTTCCTACGAGGGTCACTCCATCCCCTGCCCAGAGCCTGTTACACAGGAGTAGCTGAAGGGCAAAGGTAGACTAAATAAATGTCTATTAGGAAGAGCTGGTTAAATACCAACATATCCATTAGGTGCAATATAATGCGACCATTTGAGAGGGAGAGGGAGGAGAGTAGTATCCTCCAAGCTAAATTCGGCCTAAGCCACAGAAAGTGCTTACAAAGGAAACTGAACTTGGAAATTGTGGTTAAAAGAGAGAATTTTATAGTGCATCCTTTTGGCCTGTCTGATTTTTTTTTTTAAAACCCATTTGAATAAACTATGTACATGGGAGGGCGGGGAGGAATCCACAAATACAAGGCAGAGTCATAGATGGGAAAATACAGAACATCTGAACCAAGAGCAGGTTACAATTGCTGGCCGCCCTCTTAGGTTTAGCCATTACTCTCTTGTAAAGGTCTAAGAACCGCCTGTGTATTCCAAGCAAGGCTCTTCCTCGGCTTGGCAGAGGAGACACAAGCTGACCTCGTCGTTTCCATACTTGAGAACCACACGTATCCCACAGCCTCAAACTGGGGGCTGCAGGCTCCGAGGTCTGTGCGAGGGGTGGGGGAGAGCTGGAGCGCAGGCGCCGCAGCGTGAGCCTCTCCTTGCCAGCTTCCCCGCATCCCTGCCTGCACCTGCTGGGACCCAGCGCCAGGCCAAGCGCACTGCCTGAGCTTCCGCCCGCCGGCGCCGCCCCGGGGCTGCTCCGTGACGTCAGGGCTGAGCGCAGGGCGCCCCCGCCCGCCGCTCGCCCCCGGGCGCTGCATCCCGCCTGCCCTCCATAAGAGCCAGGCCTGCGCCCACCGCGCCGCAGCTGCTCTGCGGAGCCCTCTCCCCCGCGCTCCTCCTGCACTCCGCTGGCGAGCCGCACCATGCAGCCGGCCGTGCTCCTCAGCCTCCTGGGCGCCGCAGCTCTGGCCGGTGAGTGGGCTTTCAGGACCTCGGACAGCTCCCGGAGCGGGCGGGCGCAAGGTTTCTCCCTCCGCCTTGCCTCTCCTCTCTGGTGTGTCCTTTGCCTCACCCCTCTTTGAGTTGGGAAAGCTTTTCCTTGCTTTCCCCGCAGGGGCTGTGCGACCCTTGCAAGCAAAGCCGCATTTTGTGTTCTCTGCAGAGATGCCAGGCGCTCTGTAGCCTTTGTAGTCGGATTCTCTGTGTGTCACTGCAGTGGGGTGGGCATCTGCAGAATTTCCTCTATTATTATTAAGACGCTGAGTTAGAACTAGATCTGTGTGCATATAAGGCATTTTCCTCAGCATGTCATATGTATGTGTGCAGGTCTTCGTGTGTCTGTGTTAGCATGTATTTACGCTTCTAAAGAGAGGTAATTCATGTATAAGTCGACCATCTTTTTAATTTATGAATTTATGAAGATGTTCTAGATATTTCCTTTTGTACCCTAGAGTAAAAACAAACACAGAAAGACTGTGTTATACCCATAAAAGTACCCCCCCCAGAGTAGTCAACTTAATGTTTCAGTCAGTTTTGAAACATGAAAACAGAAGTAGGTAATATTTGACAGTTTGTGTGTGGAGGATTGTGTTGTTGAGTACCAAACTACTCTAAATTTACTCAGTCATCTCTGATGTCTTGAAAAGTGTGTTTGTGTTGGGATACTAAAAAGTAACTATAACACCAAATTAAGCTAGTGGTTTTCTTTGTCTCTCTAAGACTCAGTTCTGAGACTGAGATTCCTAGCTAGAATTGAGATCTCCATATCCCTCTCCATTAATATGAACTTTGACAGACAAGAATCACTCATCCAGTGTGATTTCATTGACAAAATGAAAGTCATTGCATTTACAATGTTCTCAGTTTTTAAGAAACACTCTTATGACTAACTAATACGTATTATTAATTGGGTTACAGAAAACAAACTGAATAATTTAGAATCCTTCAAGTCCAAAGTATTTCAGAAACACATTGCTGAAGAGGTCACAATCCTACATTGTTTTTGTGCTATAAAATAATGGCTAAAACTTAACTGGGGTGGTTAAATATTCCTATGAAGGAATATTCTAATAAAAGCTTATATTTAATAGTAAGTGCTTTCTCAGATTTTAGGCTATAATTCACATATCATACAGCTACTGCTTAAAAGTGGCTAACTCAATGATGTATCAGCTATCCACAAACTGTAACCATCTCTGCTATCAAGTTTCAGGACATGCTCATCACCCCAGAAAGACAGCATAATATCTTGGCAATCACCTCATTTCCTCCTCCCCAAATCTGGCAAGAAGGGAATTTGAGTAATTTGTTTTTTAGCAAAATCATGGTAGATAGGGAGACCTCAGGGAGTCATCTAGTTCATTTTCTGCCATTCAGGGCTTCTTGAAGGAGATCCACCACTATCTATGGTAAGTGCTGTGTACTTTAAACATTTATGAATAAACTGACGCTTTCAAAATTAATATGATTAGACCAATGGCAAGCTATCCATAATATATGAAAGGTGTTTTTGCAATGCAGATCTTGTCTGACTTGCAACTTTGGTGGAATCTGGGAGTGCCCATGGCTGACTAGCAGAAGAACATGCTTAACCTATTTTGCAGCTGTAGTTTTCACCTGCGATGAAACCTTAATATTCTTATGGATTCTGACATTCTCAGCTTTATTATTTGATTTTTTTTCATTTGATTATTTTACTCTTTCATAAGCATTAAGTTTACTTGTTATTTGCTACGAGATAAGTTAAGCCAGTTTAGGGGACTCAGTATATCTTTAGCTATTATTTTGCTATCACAGATTCCTTTGGAAGAAATGCACATCACTTTGTCTCACCAAGGCACACATCACACCTCCATAATAAGAACCCAGTTCCTTTCTAGTAAGCTGAGTCTGAGGAGCCTCCCTGGGGAAACCAGGGTGCTCTGTGATAGTAAGTTGTAAACTGCTAATTGCCTAGGACAATGAGACAGCTGTCGCCCACCAAATCTGACAAGGGTTAGTACTTGGGCAGTGTGGGTAGTTAAAGTGCTCACTTTATGTTGGGGAAAACAACAGGCAGAGCGAAGTGGGTTGGGCTGCATTGGTACAGACAGGTGAGTCTTCAGTTACCAGGGGAGTAATTCTTCCATAGTTACTCTTTCCAGAGAATTTCACAGATTTCAGGTTAAAAAAAGGGACGTGCAAAAGTGAGTGTGTTCTCAAAGTAGTTGTCATCTGCAGCACAAAAGGCTGGCTCTGGGCTGGGGCTGGGCTCACTGGGGAGTGACAGCCTGTCATGTCAGTCTTCAGCACCAATGAAAAGGGAAAACAGCAACAAAACCCCCAAAGCTAAGGAGGTTTTGTCTGACCTACATTTGAGGAATAACTTGAAGGCTTTCTTCATAACTAGACATTTTTTCAAACTTTTTTTTCCAAGACAAGATTTCTCTGTGTAGCCTTGGCTGTCCTGAACTTGCTTTGTCGACCAGGCTGGCCTCTAACTCACAACACTCTGCCTGTCTCTGCCTCCCTGAGTGCTGGGATTACAGGTGTGCGCCATCGTACCACGTACAAACACTTTTAAATGATATCAATAAAGTTGGATAACAATGGGTCCCCGAAAACAATTTAGTAAGCAAGTGAGAGGAGTTCCCTTCACCTCCTCCTTTATTTGGTGCAGAGGGTAAAACTTAAGACCTCACACATGCTAGGAAACTGTTCTACCACTGAGCTATATCCCAAGTCCCATGTATTTTATTTCTGGGTTGATAGGCAATGGATGTGAGTAGGAGTTTGAAGAGACTTGGAAAGCAAACAATTTGGCAGAAAGGTTAGGGTGCCGGTTATAAATAAACTGCATTTGAGTAGCTTTTGTGTCTGATACCTGAGGATTTTGCTCTTGCCCTAGCTAGGTCTTTGGTTCTGGGGACCAAGAAGAAATTTCTCCCCTTTGCGTTTCTTCCAGCATGATGATATCTGTACTGTAGAGATGGGAGAGTGGGTAAAGGCTTTGAGCTTCTCTCACAGAAGTGATTAGACATAACAAAGGGAAAGTGGAAGGTAAAAGAATGAAAGCAGCATTGAAAGAAGGAAGATGTGACACAGGCAAATGCTAGTCACCGAATAACAAAGATGCTTCAAATGCTGATTTAAGTCAGGCAGAATCCCATAAAATCTGGAGCATTTTTTTTTTCCTTTGAAACATATTGTCATACACCAGTTGTTAAATGCCAGTTTGGATATTCCAAACTCAACAATGTGCTGGAGAACTTGATGTTTACACAATTGTATACAATGCAGAACATTGTATAGCATTGAAACAAATGCAGAAGCAAACTGCTAAGTAAAGGTCTTGGGTGATTTATAATCTAATATCCATGTTGTTTTGTTGTTGAGTTTGACTTTTTTTTTTTTGAGATAGGGTCTCTCTGTGCAGTCTTGGAAATCATGTAGACTAAGCTGGCCTTGTTCACTCACAGAGATCCTCCTGCCCCCGCTTCTGAGTGCTGTAATTAGAGGTGTGCACCTCCATGCCTGGCCTTTAATATCTGTGTTTTTATAAAGTGAGTTTAGGGGAGGATATTTCCTTGGGAACAGGAGTAGTCAGAGAGAGACACACACACAGATCTGTAGCCACTCAGTGTAGACAGGGAAGGGATTGTGGAGAGGACCTGATTCTATCTTGATTTTTAAAAAAGTTATCATAGCACAGAATGTAGAAAACTGTATGGAGTGAGTGTACAGCTTAACAAAATTTTCGCAAATACAGGACATCTGTGTAACCAGGATAAGACATGGCAAATTGCCAAAACATAATTGCTTCCTCAGATGTGATCTGGATTTGATTTATATTGGTTGGAAGACAGCATTTGTTTCCAAGTATGTTTAAGGCATTTCTGGGGAAAACAACTGTGTATGTTTGTGTATGCACACATGTATGTACATGTGCACACATGTGTACAGCAACTAGAAATGAGGATCATTATCATCC
The DNA here is from genome assembly GCA_028658305.1 of Pachyuromys duprasi. Taxonomy (NCBI): domain Eukaryota; kingdom Metazoa; phylum Chordata; class Mammalia; order Rodentia; family Muridae; genus Pachyuromys; species Pachyuromys duprasi. Next base: position 3,916,590 of record CM053748.1, on the reverse strand, counting down.
TACTCTGGGTTCTTTGAAGTATTCGCTTTGCAACCCCTTCAAGGAAGAAAACAGGGAGATTTTGCAAACTTGGTTTATTCAGCCTCCAAGAAATCAACTCAACATTTTCCATTTTTCTTCTTCAAAGCGGTCCGCTCAGCTCCAGTGGATAACAGGAATCACAATGAAGAAATGGTAAGTTGAGGGTTAGTCTAGAGTCTCGACTTGCATGCACACCCTGGACTGCCTCACTCCCTTTGACAGCGCCCTCCCCCACATTGTCTCCAAAGACAAAGTTTTGTCCCTTAGAACCTGAGATAAATGATGTCCCTCCTGCAGGAAACACACACATTCCCAGAGGGTTTGCTCTTCCTAGGACAGAGGCAACTTCCCTCCAGCCTGTTTAGAAGTGGGCCTTTATTTCTGTTCTCTGGGTTATCACCATCCAATGCCTTATTGTGCAGTGTGGTACCCTTGGAGGCTTCCTCATGGTCCTCTTGTCTGCGCCCCTGCCCTGAGGAACTTCATCCATTCCAGTCATGTGCTCAGGCCTCCTGTGACATGTGCGCCTGGTTGAACAGCGTTCTGGTGACACCGGCTTTCCAACCTGCTTTTGTGCTTTCTCACAGGTGACTCGATGTATTATTGAAGTCCTCTCAAATGCCCTGTCCAAGTCCAGTGTTCCCACAATTACCCCTGAGTGCCGGCAAGTCCTGAAGAAGAGTAAGTGTCCCATACTTCAGAAAGACCTTTGTGCCTGCAAGGACTCTTCTCCTTGTAGCCTCCGCCTTGTCTGCAAATGCATCCTTGTGGTATAATTCAACAGACAGTGTTGATTGACTGGCCTGGTACCTGGAGAGACAGTAATAGGATTTCTGGTTCCGTAGTTGTCTGACAGTGGGGAAGATCCTTTCTTTCCTCTAGACTTATCTTTTTGCAAAAAGGAAATTAAGGTTGACTGTAGTCTTTGAGCTGTCTGTCAGTTCTTAAATTCCTTGATTTCCTCAGGGTTGGACAGATGGTTCAATGGTTAAGGTATTGGCTGCTCTTGCAAGAAGACCTGGGTTCAGTTCCCAGCATCCACATGGCAGCTCACACCTGTCTGTAACTCTAGTTCTAGGGGATCTGACACTCTCATATTGCGTACATAGATACAGATGTGCATAAAATAAAAATAAAATAAAAATTTAAAGAAATTCCTTGATTTCATATTTTAAAAAATAGGTCTTCATTTGGGTGGAGAGAGGCATGGGTGTGAGGGCGTGACCGAAAGAATGTCAAAAGGAGAGGGGAGGGGAAAACTGAAGATTTGTCCCGAGGCTATCAGAGTATTTTGTCTGTACTAGAGAGCTTCTGTGGAAAACCAGGTTTGAACAGTGACATACGCTTTATCTCCTGTTATCAGTTTTTACACAGTCCTTGTCCTTTGGGAAGTCAAGCCAATTCAAAGAAATCCTGCTCTTGTGAACACTTTCCATTGCTCTGGAGTTTTGAGTTAAGCTGGGAACAGTGAGTTTTTCCTTTTTACCTTTAAGATTTCTCAATACAAGGCAAAACACTCTTGTGGTTGCAGTACATGAGGGTTCATGCACAAAATGATTCAACAACAAACATGGACAATTAGCTCAGAGTAACCTGGGTTAACTCACTCTGCCTTAGAATCATGGCAGGTATGGGCTGTGAGCCGTGCGGAGCCTCACTAAACAGTGAATGGAAGCCTCCCCACCCCACTCCAGGCAAGATGCTTCTATATTTTTTGAGTTTATTTTCTGCTTGTAGAGGCAGGAGGTTCTAAGCCATTACAGGAAGCAAATGCTACTATTCTGGGCCAATCAGTTTTGTAGCCGCCCTTACCCCGGTCTTCATTTACTGGATTGGTGCAAAGAGTTGGCACATAAGGTCACCAGATAGCCATGACTGCTCAGGAGAAAGTTACCGAATGCCACACTCTTCTTGTCTCCAAAGTCAGGTACTTAGCGCTCAGGCTGTTGCCACCGTACTTCCAACTTTCAGTTCTGCCCTTAGGTGTCTGTTGGTCCTGCTTCAAGAACAAAAAACTGACTCGGATCTCTAACAAGAACACTGAACAGATACAAGCAGAAAGGCCAGGAAGACGGAAGTGCTCCTTTAGGGTAGCAGCTTCAAGTGTCACCCAGGCTAGATATGAAACCACAGGGATCAAGAAAGACTCAGGGCAGAAGAGTAGCAGCCCCGCAGAGCGGGGGTGGGGCTTTCTCAGGAGTTTGTCCTGTTAGCTTCTCCTCCTTCGGGGGAGAGCTATTCACTCCGTTACCATATGCTGCTATTCAGACCTTGCAAATTTTCAAAGGAAGTTAATAATTTGAATATTTATTTGTTTCTGTTTAGTGGTGGTGAAGATCAAGCCTAGGGCTACACTGGGGCTGTGTGAGCATTTCACCACTGAGTTAAATCTCAAGCTAATTGTCTATCTATCTATCTATCTATCTATCTATCTATCTATCTATCTATCTATCTATCTATCTATCTATCTGTCTGTCTGTCTGTCTATCTGTGTATCCGTCTGTCTATCTTTCTTCTTTCTTTCCAATTATTTATTTATAGACAGGATCTTACTGTGTCTTACTGTGTAGTTCTGGCCAGTGTGGAATTCACTATGTAAACAGGAGGTTGGCTTTAAATTCACAGAGATCCACTTGCTTTTTTCTCCCCAAGTGCTGGGATTAAAGATGTGCACCACCTGCTTAATGTTTTGATTATTTAACGTGACATCGGCTATTTAGATATTGCCTCTGAAGTGCAGGTCAAAGGGAACACAGTTCTGGGCCATACCATTCCTGTCCTGTTGTAGTTTTCTCTCTCTTGGTCCTAGTCTTTCTCCTAACCTGATGGGTAGACTCGAATGCCGAGCTGAGTGAAGGAGATGCTCTGTTTGGCCTGTGTTCCATCCAAGCCTCCTCTGTACTCCCACTCTCCTGTACCTTCCTGGACAAATAAGTATTTCGGAGAGATGAAAATAATTGAAGGGTTTTTGTTGTTGTTTTGGATTTTTTTCTTTGTTTGTTTTTTTGGCCTAAAGAGGCCTTAGAAAATTCCAGTTTCTTACCAGGTACAAGATTTCTCTGGCTAGGGTTGACCAAGATTGATCTGGTCAGCTTTGCAACGCGATGGATGAAACACTCTCCCCTTTAGCCTGGAAGCAAGAGTGTCACACTTTGGTTACAGATTGGCTAAGACTTCATGGGCTAATCAGCCCTCCCCAGTCTCACCTGCTGGGCTTAGAGCTAAATTTAGGCAGAAGTGTTCAGCTCCAGGCACAAGCTGCTATAGGCAGTACACACTTAATGCAGAAAAAGTAAAAAATACTTCTGTTCTTGACACTTAAGACACCTTAGCCCCTAAATCAGGTAAAAGGAAGAGCCTCCACTGTCCGCCAGCAGTTTCTGAGGATGACATCAGAATCTACCTGCCTGTGTCAGACAGTTATCACAGACTCGTTGGCTTAAACAATACACACTGATTTCTCATGGTTGTAGCAGCTAGTGTACAAGATCAAGGTGCCTGGTCAGGTCCCACTTTTTGGCCACCTCACCATCTTCTTAACATGTGCTCCTGAGTGAAGGGAAGTTATGGCTCTCGTGTGTCCCCTTGTTAGGACCCTGCTTTCGTCATGAGAGTTCCATGTGGGACCTAAGAACTTCCAACTCCTCAGCTCCCCAAACCATCATAGTAGCGATTAGTATCTCAACATAAGAATTTGGAAAAGGGACACTGGGAGCCAAGGCCAACACCCAGTCTCCTTACTTACTTGTGCCTGCCTAATTAGCTCTGCCCTAGCCCTGTACGTAATACCATAGGACCGTTTCTCTCTCTCTCTCTCTCTCTCTGACAAAGATTGTTTGTTACTCAGGCTAGTCTTAAATTCATTTTGTAGCTCAAGTTGACCTCACAATCATCCTGATACCAGGATGGGCTCTTACATGGCGCAGGGACTGTGACAGATGAGCTGGCACTCAAATGCCTATATACAGAAGACTAGAGGTATTCCTGCCGCCTTGTGAGTGCCAGAGCATTCTTATCATGGTAGGCTGTGCTTTAATAGGTACAAACCAGCTACGGTTTCTTGAATACTTTATAAAATAGATACATTTTGTCCTTTGTAAATATCAGTTCAGTGTGACTCATGAGATCTGCTCCTGCTATGCTTGTGTGCTTTCTAAGTTCTACCTATAATAAACCCCTGTCTAAAAAACAAACAAATAGGCCCATCAGTGCTGTTCAAAAGAAATATAGTATGAACTGCAAATACAGTTTCAAATTTTCTAGTGGACATATTTAAGAAGTTAAAAGATACAAGTGAAATTAATGTCAAATGTATATCTAATTTTATTTATTTTATCCACTCAATATATTTAATATTACCCAATCTATAAAAAAGTTATTTTATTACATTCTCTCTCTCTTGTATGATATCTTGGGCATCTGGTGTGTATAGCAAGTTTCAGTTTGTCAAACAAACCACATCTCAAGTGTTCCATAACCACAAAGAACTAATGGCTCCCATGATAGATGACACTGATGTTGACCCATAACTACCAGTGGCCTTGGCTTCAGGTCTACTATCTGAACTTGATGGAGGAGGTTGGAATCTAAGCCTTCCCAACTAACAACAAAGACAGTGTGATCTATACATCTCTTTTCATAGAGTTCCCTTGGGGAGGATGTAGTAAAGGACTTATTGACATTTGGAAAAGATGGGAGAGAGCAGCAAATGTCAATTCTGTCATCTGCTGCTGACTCATGACACTCAGAGACAGCCCACAGCACTGAAACTTATTCTTGGCATCAAACAATATGTGACTTGGGTGGGGCCTGAGTGAAGATAAAGAAGCCCTTTCCACTTTTAGCACCAGCTGCAGCCACACAGCATTTAATGACTCCGAGAAGGGCATCGTTAGGCCATCTTCTTGCTGTACAAACACTGAATGCACTTGTGGAAATCAAGAGGGCTATGTCAGCAGCACTTGATAAGATGGTGTAGGACCACTGCGAAATCCACAGTCTGTTGTAGGGTGAGATGCACATGACTGAGCTAAGTTAAGCTGTCATTTCCTGCTGGATAGGGTCCACACAATTGACTGAAGAATAAAGTCTCATAAATAAGTTTTGAATCCTTCTTTGAATCTTAATAGTTGCAATTTTTGCTACTTAATGTTATTTAGTTGGATTATAGCTAGAGCCCTTCATTTACACAATGCTAACCTTTCCCAATGTACTCAAATACGGAAAGAATGGCCATGAATTTTATCACTCTGAGTATCCATGTCTTTTATACCTGTAAAACAGGGAGGCTGAACTGGATCAATGGTAAGAGTTCTTCTGGTTCTGAATTTCAGTCTTTTCTGAAGTTACATGTGAATTTCAATTTGATTATTGGCGGTCACAAATAGAGAAGCTGGGTAGGTATTGTGAAAACATAAACATGTCGAGAGTTCATTAGAATTAACACAGTCAAAGAACTTCCATAGCATCAGCTTTTCGAAGAACTGAACATATTCTTTTATTATGTACCCGTTTCCAGGGGCCTCGGGATTTGGAGCGATCACTGAGGCCGGCACTTGAACCTCAAGCATTTCTGCAGCTGTACTTATTCCTGTTTTCATTCTAGGTGGGAAAGAAGTCAAAGTCGAAGAGAAAGGTGAAAATGAGAACGCGAAATTTGCAGTACGATTGCTAAGAGACCCAGTTGGTGCCTCGGTAGCCCACTGGCCCTCCAGTAGGGAGGAAACAGGAGCTTCAGTAGAAGACGCTCAAGGCCAGACAAAGGTAGATAGTGAGAAGTGGACAGGAGGAGGACACAGCCGAGAGGTGGTGGGTGAACCCCAGGAGAGCCTGCATACCTCCAACCAACAAGTGTCCAAAGAAGCAAAGATACAGCTTTCGCAAGAGAGTGGGGGAGAGGAAAGGGAGGAAGAAAAAGAAGAAAAAGAAGGCAAGGATTTCCCAAAGGGAGAGCACGGGGAAGATGCTGGTGAAGAGAAACACCTTGAAGATTCTGGAGAGAAACAGAGCACCTTCTCCAACAAAAGAAGCGAGGCTGCAGCTAAGAAAAAAGAGGACTCAGTGGCCAGAGCAGATGCTCGTTCTGTGGGGCTCTCTGAGAAGACACACAGCAGGGAGCGTGGCAGCCAGGAGAGTGGGGAGGAGGCAAGGACACGGGAAAAGCTCCAGGAGCTTAGCAACCACGAGGAGAGCCAGGGCGACTCCGAGGAAGGGGAGGAAGGTGAAGCCTCTGAAGTAGCCAAAAGACGGCCCAGACACCACCATTCAAGAAGCCGGCCCAGCAAGTCACCTCAAGAAGGGCATCCTCTGTCTGAGGGAAGGAGGCGTGCTCCTGAGGAGTCGGAGGAGGCCGATGTGACCACAGCCAGCTTAGGGGAACAGAGGGGCCACCTCCCAATGCACCACAGGGCTTCAGAAGAAGATCCTGAATATGGGGAAGAAACGAGAAGCCATCTGGGTTTGCAGGGTTCTGAGGGCCTTCGGAGACCACCATATGGGGGCAGAGGGAGTGAAGAGGAGAGGGCTTCAAGGTCTCACATCGAGGAGACCCAGGAAAAGGAGTATAAGAGAACCCACCCCAACTCTGAACTTGAAAGCGCGGCAAACAGACACAGTGAGGAAACTGAGGAGGAGAGAGGCTACGAGAGGGCAAAGGGACACCAACACAGAGGCAGGGCTGGTGAGCCAGGCAGCTATTCTGCTCCTGACGCCAGAGAAGAGAAAAGGTTCCTGGACGAAGGGCACTTCCCTGTTCCTGAAAGCCCAATAGATAAGGCCAAAGGGCATCCACAAAGGAGATGGCAAGAACAGGAGAAAAATTACCTCAGCTATGGCGAGGAAGGAGACCAAGGGAAATGGTGGCAACAGGAAGAGCTACTAGAACCAGAAGAAAGCAGGGAGGAAGTAAGGTTTCCAGACAGACAATATGCACCCTATCCCACCACTGAAAAGAGAAAGCGGTTAGGGGCGCTGTTCAACCCCTACTTTGACCCTCTCCAGTGGAAGAATGGCGACTTTGAGAAAAAGGACAGCCCAGATGACAGTTTTCTTGAGGTTGAAGGTGAAGATGGAAATGGGTTGACCTTGGCAGAGAAGAATTTCTTCCCAGAGTACAACTATGACTGGTGGGAGAAACGGCCCTTCTCCGAGGATGTGAATTGGGGTTATGAGAAGAGAAGCTTTGCCAGGACGCCTCACCTGGACTTGAAAAGGCGATATGACGGAGCGGCTGAGCTGGACCAGCTCCTCCAGTACAGGAAGAAGGCAGCCGAGTTTCCCGACTTCTATGACTCTGAGGAGCAGATGGGACCTCACCAGGAGGCAGCAGACGGAAAGGCCAGGGCTGACCAGAGAGTTCTGACTGAGGAAGAGGTACTGTTTGAGGCTTTTGCTTAAATTAGATGATGATGATCAATGTTGATGTTAATGTCAACATGTCTGACAACAGGGAGAAAGAGGTGGGAAATCTCACTGTGAGAACATGATACCCTAGTCACAGAGGAGGGCTGTTTTCCAGCCACCAGCAAGCCATGGTGCCTATCTCTGACCTTTCTCTTTCATGGTGTTTTCATGTCTTGCTTAGTGAACTAGGAATACTACTGTGTCTAGGATCCAATCCCAGAGATTCTGTCTGAGGAGTACCAGGTGCTGCCTGGGTGTGCAACACCTCAATGCTTGGGCACCTGGTGCCTGCCATGTGATCCCAAAGTGCATGCAGACCACCCAAACAGCAACTTTACCTAATTTGATCATGGTTCTTGAAAGAACATTAGAGTCACAGGGATCTCTGACTCCCAGAGTTTCTCATTCAGCAATTTTAAAGGGGACCCAGGAATACTCATTCCTGGGCAATTTCTTGAGGTGCCCAGTCCATTGGTCAGGAGAGCACAGTTTATGACCCTGATGTTGGCGGACTCAGGCAGCCTCCACAGTACCTACCATTCCCCTTTCTCCTTAGAGCTCCCTGAACTGGAGCAGTATGAATTGACTCAGTGCTTCACTTTTCTGTTTCCCAGAATAAAGAACTCGACAACTTGGCTGCCATGGATATGGAACTGCAGAAGATAGCAGAAAAGTTCAGCCAGCGGGGCTGACAGTAGGAGAGACTGGCCATTCACCATTGAATCACCCAAACACAGAAAGCAGAGTTTATTACTTATTAAATGTTTGATGCAGTTGGAAATATCATCCATCTCTGCCAGAATGCTAATGCTGTGTGACTAGTGTGATTTGTAGCACATTCTTTCTGCAAAATAGATGTTCATATGCCTGTGACAAGACTGTGTTGCTGTCTTTGAAACATAAATAATAAAGGATTTATCTGAAACAAAGTCCTTCTCGGTTCTTAGCTTTCTTTGAGTTAGTTAGGAAGAGTTTGATCTTGAAATCCATTTTTCTAAGTACATTCTCAAAGATAGCATTAGAATTTATTGGTCTATAAATGTATAACAGAAAAAGGCAAGGTTTTTAAAGTAAAATATTTCAGGATATAAAGAAAGAGATTGAGAATAAGACATCTGTCCCCCACCCTAGGCTAATAGAGATCATACAGACTTGAAGAACCCATTTAAAAAATATATTACTTAACTTTTTACTGCATTTTATGTATTCATTATATGTGTGGTGGGAGTCATGAGTTGGTTCTCTGGGATTAAAAAAATCAGGTCAACTGGCTTGGTAGCAAGGGCTTTGCCCAGCAAGCGTTTTTCAGTAGCCCAAAATATAACTTTTAAAATTCTGCAAAGTAGGAGAGAGAAGAGATAGCTTACTGTAGAAGCCTTATCCAGTGTGTATGATACTTTGGGTTCCAAAACCAGGACTGAAAAAGGCTGGCAAGGGGCATGGAGGGGGACAGTACACAACAGAAACGCAGCCAAATCCCCTCACTAGCTGTCTGCAGTAGCCCGTATCTACAGAGGCTATCTGTGAGGCTGAGGCAGGAGATTAGCCCTACAGGTCAAGGCCAGCCTAAGCAATAGATTAAAAACCCATCTTAGAAATGCAAACAATTAGATTCCTGCAAACCAGAGAGCTCTAGGGGTGAGACATTAAGGACCAGGCTGAAAATAAAGCCTTGGTAGTGAAAAGAACTCTGGGTTGAGAATAGGAACACCAGCACACTGTCCCTGCACATCCAGATTTCTACCGTGTATGCAGAGCTCTGACCCTGTTACGTGATTTCCGTTGTGTGGCTCTGAGAGAGTTGTTTTCCCTTTTTAGCATTTGGAATTAGATGATGGTCAAAGTTGATGTTAGCGCCAACAAGTCTGACATCGGGGAGAAATGGGTGGGAAATCTCTCTGTGAGAACATGATACTCGCAGAGGAGGGCTGCTTTCCAGCCACCATCAAGCCGTGGTGCTTATCCCTGCCCTTTCTCTTTCACGGTGCTTCATGTCTTGCTTAGCGAACTACCTATCTTCCTCCCAAGTTTCGTCCTTTCTTTCTTTCTTTCTTTTTTTTTTTCCAAGACAGGGTTTCTTTGTGTAGCCTTGACTGTCCTGGCTGGCCTCAGACTCACAGAGATCCACCTGCCTCTGCCTCCCAGAGTGCTGGGATTACAAGTGTGCACCACCATGCCTGGTCTCCCAAGATTATTTCTAACAAGAGTTTATGTGAAACACTTCAGCATAGTATCTGCTGTGGACCAATGGCATAGGTAATGTCAGCTTCTGCTATTGTTGTCTTTGTAGCTTCTTGTCCCAAAGCAATCAGACAATCTCCTTCTCCTTCTTTGACTACCTCATTTCTCATGAGTGGCAGCCTTGGCTAGGTTATTTTTATTGTTTTCTGGAAGGTGGCAGAATGCCTGAGGTTAATTTTTATTAGCACCAGAGGTTTGGTTCTCCTCTTCTGGTAAGCTGAGACATGCTGTATTAATTCAGCCAGACAGATTAACACCAAACAAACTGAGACCAAGTCAATTGGTGCTGTGTAAATAGTTCTAAACGCAAGCACATATTTCAGGAAGCTTTCTTGCCATCTCTTTTCTGGGGTCTTTTTTCCTGGCAGTGGGATCAGGACCAGAGTACAGGGAATCTCATGGAAGAAGAGGGAGGTGAGGATAGAACATCATGGAGGGGACAGGAGCCCCACAAAGAGACCAACGCTAAAAAAATAACTGAGCCCAGGGGGTTCTGCAGAGACTGATGCACCAACCAAGGACCATGCATGGAGAGGACCCAGACCCCCTGCTCAGATGTAACCCATTGGCAGCTCAGTCTCCATGTGGATCTCAAAGTGAGGGGATATGTGGCTGCCTTAATCATGAACTCAGTTGACTGCTCTTTAATCACTTGCCCCTGATGTGGCCTCGCCAGGTCACAGAGGAAGAGGATCCAGGCAGTCCTGATGAGACGTAACAAGCTATGGGCAGATGGCAGTGGTGGATGTTAGGATTTTGGAACAAAACCTGCTTTTGGGTTGCCTAGCAACTTATGGTGTCATCATGTGTCGCTGGCCAGGTGGCAACACCTGGAAGGCATGGTTATCTTGCCCCTTAAAGGGACAACCCGACACGTGGTCTCTCTCTTGGTTCTCTCTCTCAACCTCTCTCGGTCTCTCTTGGCCTTCTCTCCTTTCTCTATCGAGGTGCCCCTCTCTCTTTTCCCTTCTCTCTTTCTCCCCATCATGTCCTGCTCTCCCTTCCCTCCCTCTCTTCATATCCACCTAATAAACCACTTTCATAGAAGATCTGTCGTATATCTAATCATCATTATTTAGTTTGTCCCATAACCTTACAGTGGACAACTCCCCCTTTCAGTGGACTAGGGGAAGGGGACAGGGAGGAAGAGGGAGGGTGGGACTGGGGGGAGATGAGGGAGGGGGCTTCAATTGGGATATATAATGAATAAATTGTGAAAAAATAAAATTTAAAAAATTAATAAAGAAATGAAGTTGTTGCTGCCATAACCCTCATTATGTTATTTTTAGGTCTAAGAGACTGATTTGCAGGGAGAATGTCTAAGGGTTTGAAACTTTGGGCTAAAAGAGCCTTAGAATGCTGTAAGCAGAGCCAAATGCAGCATTCTAGCGGGAGTCTGGGATTCAAGAATATAGTGAGAAACCTTAAAAGCGGAGGTTTAGCTCATAGGATTTCAAGGGGGAACAAGAAGCCAGGAATCGGCTAGAGGCCATTTGTGTGATGCTCTGGCACAGGATCTGGCTGCATTCTGGCTGGGTTCTGAGAGTTTGCATATGACCAAATCAAAGCCTAATGGACTGACTTCTTTGATGGTGGAAGTTGCAAGGCAGTACAGTATTCAGTTTAGGACATGGTTGTTAGTTACTACTATTTTCTGGTTCTACAGTGAAAAGGAACAACCAGTTGGGAAGAAAGATACAAAATATATCCAATTTGCCAAGGTGGCTGGAACAAGTTTACAGTTGCACTCCAGGTAAGTGTTTAAAAAGCGTTGCCTTGTAACTGGTTGTAACTGGTAAAGAGGAATCTATTTAACACTGGGACCATTGGATGTTGCTATGAGGGCAAGACCCTATCCACTGAAGGCTCCATATTTTGAAAAAGCAAACTTATTTGAAAGGAGAGAAGTTTAACCTAGGATGCTAAAGTGTGTTCCCTGCTCTGGAACAGCAACTCCCTAGAAGAATATCTCTCCAGGGTTAGCAGACACAGGCTGCTGCACCTGTTAAAATGTAGCCAACTCCATCCCTTGCTGACAGCAGAATCTGGCAACATTATCCATAGCACTGGTTTTGCAGGATAAAAGATGCAAGTTTGAAGAGATCATGATGTCTTACTCCGATTTTAGAGAGCTCTTTAGGCCAGGCAACATGTGGCAGTCAGAATCCCAGTGAAGAAAGAAGCCACTGTGTGAAGCTGTGAAGATTAAGCCCAAGTTTTAGTGGAGACTCTGGGATGCTGTGGGACATCTGGGGAGGAAAGCTGCATGCAATGCAGATGATTCAGGAGACTGCCTGTGCTCCAGGCAGCAGAGGGTAAGGGGCTGCTTAAGTCCTTTGGAGGCCAAATATTTATATCCTGAGTCCCAAATGCTAGACATGGAGCACCAGGATTTGGTGTTTGCTAAGTTTGGTCTCTTTTTGGAATAGGGATATGTTTTACTCTATGCAACTGTATTAAAATTATGGACCTTCTGCTTCCTGAGTGCTGCAGTTAAAGGCGTGTTTTAGTTTTATAGGAGCTCTTAGTTACAAGATTGCCTTGAGTCTCAGATGAGACCTGGACTTTGAAACAGTATTGGAGAACCAGAAAGAGGGCTCAGCAGGTAAAGGCTTTTGCCCTCAAGCTTGATGGCCTGAGTCCAATACTACAATCTGCATGATGGAAAGAGAGAACCAACTCTTGCAAATTGTTCTCTACCTCCACATGAACAGTTGCACTCATGCCTGCACACAAACATGCATGAACACATGCAATAAACAATGTAAAATTAAAGTGTTGGAAATGTTAAAGACTTTTGAAGTTGGACCAAATGGATTTTATGATATGGCCAGGAACCCATGGGGAAAAGGTTGTGACTTAAAAGTGACATGTTTGGGGCCCAGTGAGATGGCTTAGCAGACAGAGAAGATCCCTGAGTTTGATCCCAAGATCCCACTAGGGAGCAGGAGAGAGCCAACTCCCTAGGCCTATCCTCTGCTCACACATGCTTTAGAACACAAACACCTGCACACACACAAGGAAGCATTTTAAAAAGTCCTCTGTTTTCTGGACATGGTGGTACCCCCCTTTAATCTCAGAATTTGGAAGGTAGAGGCAGGGGTTCAAGGCCAGCCTGGTCTATATATAGTGAGTTCCAGGCCAACCAGAGTTATATAGTTTTTTTGTCTCAAAAAACAAACAACAACTCCCCCTTGCCCCCCAAGCAAGCTAACAAGCAAATGACAAAACAGTCCACAACAGAAAACTCCTCCCAAACAAAAAGTGTTAAACTTTTGGTGAGTAGACAATGGATGGGCTTGTTATGGATAACACTGTCACCAACACTGGGGGAGCCTGTCTGTGAGGGATTATCCAGATCAGGTTTTCTGAGGTGGAAAGGCCCACCCTAAACATAGGGGCACCATCCCCAGGGCTGGATCCTGATCTCGGTGAAAAGAAAGGTAAGCACCGGGATGTGTCTTCTTCCTGAGCATCCTATCGGCAGCCTCGAGTTGGCCTCCACTCCTTCCCTGCCAGATTTGCCTTCCCCTCAAACCATAAGCCAAAACCAACCCTTAAATTGCTTTATCAGATATTTTGTTTCACCACAAGTATTAACAATCAACTCGCCAACTAACAAACAAACAAAACCCACCACCAACAAAATACCTTTCCAAAGCTAAAGGATCAAAAGAGATATATTGGAGACCTAGGCAATGTGGAAAAAAAAATGGTGTGGCCAAATGTCTACGTTTATTCTAAAATGACCATTCAGTTACTGGCTGCACCACTGTAATCCATGACAAACCAGATAATTTAGGACAAGTAAGCAGATGGAAAGTGCTGCAAATATTTGGTTTGGGGTGTAATTGAGACTACCCAGTAAGGACTCTCTAGACTAGCTTGATTCTTGGCCTTCAGTCTGCTGTCCTGCTAGATGTAGACATTTAACTGATAAACATTGGACACTACAATTCTTAGAATGTTTGCTAGCTAGTTTTACATCAGCTTGATGTATATAGTCAGCAGTCAGCAGAGAGGGAGAACATTAATTGAGAAAACGCTTCCATAAGATCTGGCTGTACACAGGCCTGCAGGGTATTTTCCTAATTAGTGATTGATGTGGGAGGGCCCAGCCCATTGCAGCTGGTGCCATCCCTGGCCTGGCGGCATCCCTTGGCAGGCAGACCAAGCCAAGGGAAGTAAACCAGCAAGCAGCAACTCTCCATGGCCTCCACCAGCTCCTGCCTCCATGTTCCTGCTGATTCTGAGTTCCTGTCCTGACTCCCTTTGATGAAGAGCAGGGCTGTGGAAGGGTTAGCCTAAGCCACCCCCTCCTCCCCAGGTTGCTGTGTTTGTGATGTTTCATCACAGCAATAGAAACCCTGAGGCAGAATGTAACTATGATTTAAGAAAGTAGTTTTTGTGTGTATCATTTGAATGTGCTTTGGCCACCATGCCTGTGGTATCAGAAGACAAGCTCAGGCATCACGCCTTCACTTGTGAGACAGGGTCTCTTTGTTTGCCACTGTGCACTCTAGGATAGCTAGCCCTTGAGCTTCTGAAGGATGTTTCTGCCTCCCATTTTACCATGGGAACACTGGGATTACTGTGTCTGGCTTTACACTGGTTCTGGAACTTCTAGCATCATTCACGGTGGCAATCCAGTGAACCCCAGCACTTATTGTGATTTATTTATTTTTTTAAAGTTGCTTCAGGGATGGCAAGATGGCTCAGGGAAAAAAGTCCTTGCCGTACAAGGCCGACTACCCACACGGAGGAAGAACTGACTCAGATGCTGTCCTCTATCCTCTAGCTGTATGCCGTGGCAGGCATATGCCATCAGTGACATACATCACACACATACAATAAAATGCTTAGGAACTGCCTGAAGTACGTGGGATGAGAACATTGGACTGTGATCTCCAGAGTTAGTATAGCTTTATAAAAGCCCTATTTAAAAACCTCATATTTGATTAAAATGCTTATTCCAATAAGAACTCAAAAAGCTGTGGGAACCTGATGTTAACAGGATAGCGAAGTTTGTTCCTTGTTTTGTTTTGGTAAAGATTTATTTAATGTATATGAATGCTGTTTTCACACACACCAGAGGGGAAAAATCAAATTCCATTACAGATGGTCATGAGCCACCATCTGGTTGCTGGGAATTGAACTCAGGACCTCTGGAAGAGAAGTCAGTGCTCTTAACGGCTGAGCCATCACTCCAGCCTGTTCCTTGTTTTTTAAGTAGCTCTCAAGCCTTACAATCTGACCTGTGCTCATAGTTAAGTCCAACTAACAACTGTAATCTAAGAAAAACTAATTTGTGTATGATGTTTGGGAGTGAGCAAAGGGTGGTTTTGTGGAGTTGGTTCTGTCCTACTGTTTATCGGTTCTAGAGAACTCAAGAGCTTAGGGAACATCTTTACCCCCTAAGCAATACTGCTGGTCCACATAAACTTTTACTTTCTCTTAATAAAAATTATCCTAGAGCTTCAAGGTGTTAGGTCCACTCTCCTTCCCGGCACTGCACACAAGATGAAGTGTCTGAGTGCTGCAGACTTTGGATTTTTAAGAGGGCGTCTCTAGTATTTGTTGCAATTTTTACAGCAAATACTCTTGATTTTTTTCATATGTATTCAAACTATGTCAGGGCTGGTGAGATGGCTGGCAGGTAAAGGCACTTGTACAAGTCTGAACCCAAGCTTGATCCCTGGAATCTTCTTTTTTTTGAGTTATCTACTAGTGTTTGGTAGGCATGCAGGGCTCTGATAGCTTGGACCTTAGACACCAACCTTAGAGGGCACTCAGGGATTTGGAGAATGGAATAGGACCTGACACCAGTTGAGGTCATTTAACAGCGACCAGCCCCTACTAAGTCTCATGTGTGCAACCCTACATTCTTCTTAAATGTGACTTGCATGTGGCACATTCCAGCGTGATCTCTAACACGGAGACCACATGTCATCATCAGCTTAACATGGTAACATTTATTGTATTATTAATGACACATGGATCAGAGTAGGAAAATTTTATTCTTTAAATGCAACTGTTTAAAGGAATAAAAACCACAGGTGGTAATCACAGCAGCCATTATCAGAACAGCTCATGCTATCAGGAAAGCAATTTTTTTTCCTCCTGAGATGCTCCTCCTGGACAAGCTTCTAGGATGACACAAACACTACACACTCATGAGCGTGCTCTAGTGAGCAAGACTTGAGGTTCTGAAGTGGACAAGAGTCTTTCTAGACAGCTTTAGTTTTACAATGGAGATGGGAAAAATGATTATACTTTTTCAGAGCAGATAAAGACCACCTCTCACTACAGCAGGCCTCTAGAGACCAGTATGAGCAATCCCCAGAAAAAGGCACTTGAAACATACTTGACAAGGAGTGATACCAACACACTGAGAGCTGGCCTGTCTTGCTCAGGTCTTTAACACCATTCAAATACAGTGTGTATTCACCCCCTCTCACCACAGGTCTGTGTTGACATGCACAGATGCATCTATGCACATCTATATACGCCAACACCAATACATACTTCTGTATGTGTCTAGAGAGGGAAAAACCCAATTGTTTAATAGTACACAGAAGTTCAAATTACTTTATTTAGAACAAAGGAGAAGATGGGCGAGTCAATGCAAAAAGCACCTACTAAACCTTTCAATGCACCAGAAAGGGGAGAGGCTATAAATAAATACCCAGGTCTTCTTCAGACTGTCAACTACTAAAATAATAAACTTTAGTATCTAAAAAAGCTTATTCCATTGCAGGGCACCAGGGTACACATTTTTGGTACTTAAATCTCACAGGCTCACACATATTGCTTAGGTGGAAGAGAATGGATGAGAGGAAATTTCCTTTCATTGCTCACCATGCTTTAGCTAGCTTGTATCAGTCATCTTTACTTAAAATGTAAGCAAAGTCTTATATATCAACATTTTCAAGGTGCTGACATTCCCAAGGTATTTGCGGACACTTTAGTCTGAGTCTGTTAGGGGCAGAGCCGCTGAACCCTTGCATTCCTGCACATCAGAGCTGCAGCACTATCAGTCTGCATCAGAGGCAAAGAAAGGCTTACTTCTTCCCAGGGACAGGTGCACACACATATTCTTAGGACTGTAAAAAACATTTAGTGGTGACACCTAGAGCTTAATTACCAGCTGCAGAATGCCTTGGACTAAATGTTAATCTCCTAAGAGTTAAGAGCCTGATTCCAAGCACTTCTGTTTTTTAGATGCTGGCTCCTCAGCCTTGTGTGAGTCTAAAGTGCTTGCACAGGACTTGAGGCCAGGGTCTGCTCGAAGGCTGTCGGAGACAACAGTGAAGCCTGACAGAAGGTACCCTCCACCTCCACTCATCAGCAATTTGGGATGACTTCGATCTGGCAGAACCTAAGCAAGACAGGTTTAAAAAAAAAAAGAAAAGAAAAAGTCATTCACGTCTTTCTGTATTCTTACAAACTATGTCAAGAACCTAACAAAAATCAGACTTGAAATGTCAAATTCTTCTGATGATTTAAAATGACTAACTTTTAGGAAGACCATTTCTTCATAAAACAATGCAGAAGGAAGAATAAAAACAAAGGCATTTATTTTAAATAAGATGTAACTGACTCCGGTTCTGTCAAACTCAATGCTGGTTTGTGTGGAGGAGGTGGGTTCATGGTTTCTTTACACTCTGGCCTGTGCACTGCTGTGCCATCCTGGCTCCAGGCAGCTTCATGGCCAACAACGGGGTATCGGTATATGGAGAAGCTACACTGGATGCTCACTTCCCTGCTACTGTTAACCCAGCAAGGGTTCTTCTCACTTGTTACCTCTGCCACATAAAAAGGCAGTTACTTTGGACTCAGCAGCAAACCTACTGTGGTAGGAACCGATGCCAACCAGCAGGATGGGGCACACGGTAACACAGAAATGACCCCCTCATCTCCCTTCCTGAAGGAACTGGCTGTGAGGCATTCAGGCACCAAATCCCTCCAGCTGCTGTGATTTCAGGATCAGCTGTGGGGAGCTTACTGAGGGAGACCACACTGAGCCCAGGGACAGGGGCATCCAGGAGCCCTGACAGTGGGGCAGTCTTCAACGGGCAGTTCTCTACTCCCAGCGCCTCAGGCTGCCTGGGAATTTCTTCCAATTACTGATGAAGGCTGTTCCTCTCCTCTTTTGCAGGCACTCATCTACATAATTCCATTTCCTCTTTCTCCATATTTTTCAAAGGCCCCTCTCCCCTAATAATGCTCCTACAGGACTTCTACTTTGGCATGTATCTGATGAAGATGTGGCTCAGTGATGGAGTACTTGCCCAGCATGCCTGAGAGGCTAAGCTGGTATCTAACACTGCCAGAGAGGTGGGAGGTGAGGGAGAGAATGAGCACAAGCACACCTCATTGTGTGCTCTGGAATAGCATACATCTCACCAGTAAAGCCTGGAAGTGGCTGAGGAGATGCTGCGCAGAGGACAGGGTCCCGTCATGTTCAGTGACCCACTCTATAGACAGCAAGGCCTTGAGGGTAGTATAACTAGTTATTTGCATTTTAAATACCTCTGGACAAGAGGTATAGAACAGTGTAGTCTGATACGGAAAGTGGGCCAGGAAGCCAGGATATTTTCTTCAAGTGACAGGCAGACATTTTCACCATAACAGTGGCTCTATTTGACAACTTGCAGCATTGCTTCAAGGCACCAGCAACCCTCAAGACCAACTCTAGGGCCTGGTAGTGAGAATGCTTACCTGGTAATTTCTGAGCCAGGTTTCAGACAGCCTTAGGTTAATGACTCCTCCCCTCTCCCGAAGTTTTGTGTAACATTCCAACAAAGGCTAAGGGCAAAAACAGAGTTCTGTTAGCTATATCCCAAGCTGCAGAATGAGGCTCAAAATTCAGATGTAGGAATTCTGTCCATTTCGTCTCAGAATTACCTCTTTATACTGACAGTAGACCACAAAAGGCCTTGACGGGGCCACAAAGTCTAGCAGAGACAGCAGCAGGGGAGTGGGGTGGAAACGGCTGGCCACAATCAAACTGCAAGGAAAACAGAGAATGTTCCTCTACAGCCTCCAAGTGGAGCATGGGTTTTCAATGTATTTAAAATGATCGCAAATTACCAGGCATGGCTGCACATGGTTAAAATCCTAATACTCAGGCTTAGATAGGAGGGAGGCCTTGAGTTCCAGGTTGGCCGTAACTATAAAGAGAATACTAGGCTAGCAGGGGTTATACAAGTACCAGGCACTACACAACATTTTAGAAATTCAAAGCAGAATGAAATCATGAGCTATTTACTTCAGAGAAACTGGGTTATAAGTGTGTGTGCAACTCTATGTAGGATGTTCTTTTATTTTTGTTTTTAGATCATATGGACAAATCCAACACTATACTTCGGAACTCACCGCCCACTGCCAGAGGTGTTGTTTTTCTTTAAAGACATATTTTATTTTTTAGTGTGTGTGCATGTGCGTGAGAGTTAGAGATGGTTATGAGCTGCCCAATATGAGTGCTGGTTACTGAACACCAATCCTCTGTAAGAGCAGCAAGTGCTCTTAACTACTTGGTCATCTCTCTAGCCTCTGACAGGTTTTCATCAGCTCTTGTTATTGGTCAGTGTCATAGTCATCTTAATGCCCTACCACTGCACCTAGTAGGACCACAGTCCTATCTGACAGTCATCATTCAATGTTCAGACTTCTTCTCAAACTATTAAATGACCATCATCAACTCCCTTCTCTGCCAGACTTGGCCTTTCTTTAAAAACAACCAACTAACTAATGATTTATTTTCACTAGCCTTATAAGAAAAGCTTTGCTAAATTAACTGTTTTTAAAATTATGCATGTCAATACCTGTGTGTAGGCAGGATGTGTGAGTGTGCAGCTGTCCGAAGAGGCCATGGGTGTTGGGTTCCCCAAAGCTGGGATTCCAGGCAGTTATGAATCACCGGGAAGAGTGCTGGGAGCCTAACTCTGGTCCTTTGCAAGAGCAGTATGTGCTCTTACATGCTACACCATCCCTCCAGCCCAGACCCAGCCTTCTAGCCTTCCTTTCCTTCTTCTTAATCTGGAGTGCTTCATAAATTTGCATGTGATCCTTGTGCAGGGGCCACGCTAATCCTCTCTGTATCATTCCAATTTTAGTATATGTGCTGGAAGTGAGCACATTCCAGCCTTTAAGAAACAAAACAACCAAAAGAAAATCTCCATCTCATTTCTCACAGGAATTAGAGCAGACGGTGGAAAGACAATGCCCATGCATTTGAAGCGGGCTGCAGCAGCACTGCGTGCTGGGCATCTTTCGTCAACATACCCATCTACATTTCTCTCTCCCAGCAGAGCAGCGGCCTCCAAATGTCTTTTCCTCTGCTCTTCTTGTCTCCTCTGCTTTTCCTGACTCTACGAACAGCAAGAAACCAAAGTACTGAGGTCATTCAGCCAGGTTTACAGAAATGTCCTGCTCTCTCAGAGCAACGCAGGTATTTAGTAGACAACAGAGGAGGGGGTGGTCTAAGGAAGGTGAGGATCCTCAAGGAAGCTTGTCAACCCTCAAGCAGCCAGAGCATCGCTGAAGCTGTCAATAAAGCCACCAGAGATCCAGCCGAAAGACTGTCACATGGCTGTGTACAAACACACCCTTTTCCTCAGCTGTTTTAGATTTGTACCAACTAGGGAACTAACGCTTCAAGGTTAACACAAACCTCACAACTTCATTGACTCACTGAGGCTATTACAAGGATAATGACTCTTGACATACTTACATAATCTCTTTTGTTTCCTTTTTCTTTAGTGTCCTTATTCTCTAGGTCCCCAGGAACAATTTCCATTGTTCTCTGCTCTCCCTCACTGCTCTCTGGGGCATCTGCCATGCTGTCCTCATCGGCTTGTTCAGCTATCTGTTTCTCTTCAAGCTCACCATTACTTTCTTCAACTGGAGTGCTGTCTTTAGGCTCCGAGGACAGCAGCTCAGCAGAAAATGTTCCATCGAGAAGACTGTTTACTTTGTTGAGGGGGAATTCATAAAGCCCACTGAGGAAAGATTTGGGAAATCCAAAACAAGCTGTTGCTGCCCGAACAGGTCCGTCCCCGGGGTACAGCTGAATAATGGAGCCAAAGCCTGAACAGAGAAGAAACACAAACATCAGCACATGGTGGGAATCTAGACTGCGAAGACCATGTCCTCACATGACGCTTCTTCCATGTCTAGAGGATGGAGAATGCCGAAGCCTGTGTGTGTCCCTGAACTTTATGGATAGTCCATTCTCTACAGAGAGAACTAATTCCAGAGCAATGAGGGAGTCTTGATGTTTGTCTCCTCAGGACACCATGGAAGGCCAGGTGATCTAGTTCAGAGGTCACATGATTTGGGAAGCTTTCCTTTCTCCGTGTTCATCACTAGACAGGTTGGATAAAAGCTCCTATCTTCCAGAGTCTGAGAAATCACAGACAGGTGAGCCCATGAGAGAAAGCCTTCTGAGAGGCTTCCCCACTCAGCCCCTCAGTTCGTGACAACACAGAAGTACCAGCTGGTTTACTGCAATCATGGCCACCTGCAGTGCCAGCATCATCCCCAGACACCAAATCAGAAAGACAGACATCCCAGGGCACCAACATAGCCTCTGTGGTGGAGAAATGGACCGCCCAGAGGTCTACTGAGGCCACCTCACTGTTCTTAAGAAACTCAACTGGCTTTTCTAACTTCTAGTTCTTGACTTCTTCCCTCATGTTATAGTAGTTTACTGAAGTTGAAAACATCAAGTCTTACCTCCCATTCGTTCCATCATGGCACCTAGCACCAAGCCCGAACACGTTTCCATGACAATCATTTTATTGCCAGCTCGGACATTTCCCAACGTCAACATCTGGGCTAGTGTATCATACCTCATGTGGCTAAGGAAAAAAAAAGGACGACTCAATTCAGTTTTAGCTAAGAAAAGGCAAATGTTTACTAATAGCTTTTCTAGTTGTTTCATAAGAATTATGTAGGTAAGATTATTGTTTGCTTGAGGCAACAGTAAAAGGACTTACAATTTATGAGGAAGGAGGACACTTTATGCAGGTGAGCAAGCTTTTCATTTTACTTAAAACCATGACTCTCTTAAAGACAGATTTCCCCCAATTATATTTTTGAAAGGAAACAAAGCCTACTTAATTTTTCCAGGTTCTCTTGCATAATACATAATTGAGAGAATACGGGTCGATGGCTTCAAAATAGTAACGATGGCTTCATATCTAGGGGAATTAAAAGCAGAACAGCAGTTTGAAACAAAAAGATTTAAAACATCTTATTTTTAGTAACAGTCAGTGAATATACTATTTTCAATCATTTCAAACAAAACGACTTACTTTTTCTTCTTCTTTTTAATATATTTATCTTGGGCAAATTCTGTCTTGTCTCGGAATGTTGTACTGTTTTCAATTAGCTGCTGAACTATTTCCTGGAAGAAAAGGAGCAAGCAGATTTCCTGAAGTTTCCCTTTCTTACCCCAGCACTCATCCAAAGGTGCTCTCCAGTCCCTCTTCCACGGAAGTCTGAGTGGATCCACTCTGCATTTCTACACTCTACTTAGGATCTGCAATAAGCGCATTACAACTCCATTTAGACTTTTTTTTCTCTGGTGTTGGGGATGGAACCCAGGGCCTTGTTCACACAATTTCCTTTAAACCAAGCTAAAGGAGGAGAGATATCCAAGAAAGGAAGACAAGACATAAAGATCAGCCAAAATGAAAATAAGTAAGGGCTGTCAACTTCTCTTTCACTAATAGTTTTAGTGCTGCCGTCCAGTCTATTATTCCTGTGTATAAGACACAAAATCCCAATGTGCTGGACTGCACACACTCCATTTTACCTCAAGATCGGCATCAAAAACAAACCCGTTACACACAAACAAAGGGGAAGAGTCCATTTACCTCTCCTGTAATGCCCTTGTCTTTCAGAGCTTTTATATCGTCTTGAGTGAGTTTCTGGGACTTTCCATCATCAACTATATTTCGATTATCAGTGCCTGCTTCTTTAGTCTCTGAGGAAAGAAATTGCTCTATGATAATTTTGATATAAAACTATTATTAAAAATTACATTTTAATTTAATTTAACATGTGTCCGTGTCTGTATATGTGCCTGCACATGGTATAGTGCATGTATGGTCAGAGAACATGGCTCTTCCCTTCCACCATGTGGGTCTCAGGGAACGAACTTGCTTGCCCTGATTTGAAATAATTCTGCAATGGGGAAAATATTTTTTTTAAGGAGCTGGGCATGGTGGCACCTATCTTTAATCCAAACAGTGGGGAGGCAGAGGCAGGATCATCTCTGTGAGTTTGAGGCCAGCCAGGGCTATGTAGAGAGACCTTACCTCAAAAAAAAAAAAATTATGTATTTGAGAACTCAGAAAGGGGCAACAGATCCTTGGAACTAGAGTTGCAGATGGTTGCTGAGCTACCATACGGTGTTCAGATGTGAATCTGGGTCCTCTAAAAGAGCAACAAGTGCTTATAACTGCTGGGCCATCTCTCTAGCTCCACAAAGTTTCTTTTTGAGATAAGATCTCATGTAGCATAGGCTCACTATATAGTTGATCTGAATTCTGATCCTTTGACCTCCATCTTTCTAGTACTTCAATTACTCGCTAGTTTATGGAGTGCTGCAAGGAACCCAGGGCCTGGTGTATGCTGGTCAGCACTCTACCAACTGAGCTACATGATTGCGTGTGCCATCCTTCTTTTTCTGAGTTCCTACCCACACCTAGCCCCTCAAGTCTGGCCTTAGATTTTTAGGACTACCTCGTTTAAGCTAAGTTTCCTGGAGAGCATACTAATTAAATGGAAGCCTGCCTAGCTAACTGGACAGCACCCATCTCATACATCCAAAGAGGTGTACCTGAAGTAGGCTCTTCCTTCTTCTTCTTGAGCTGAAGACTCCCTCCACTGCTCACCTCAAATGTTGACCCGTAACTATGGCCAACAGCATCATCCAGGTAGAACCACTGTTTTTCAAAAGTTACTTTCCTGAGGAAGGAAAAGCAACCAATCAATGGATTTCTTCTGCATTGACACTATGAAAGGTGCATTCATTCTAGTCTACTTTATTTCAAAAGAGTTCTCATGATGATCAGTTAACAGCACTATTTCTGTGAGTATAAACTGACAAATGAACTAGAGAGAAACAAGTTGGGGAGAGACATAAGCATTAATCAAGAAGCTAGGAAAACATCGACTTTCAGAAGAAAAAAAATGACATTTCTTTTGAGGGGTAGAAGTCTTATTGTATTTTGCATCGTCACCCAGAATGCTTAAACTCACAGATTCTGTGGAGCCCCACAGAGGTGTGATTGACAAGATTTCCAGAGCATGCATGAGTACGCAACCAACACTAGAAAATCCCCAACAAAATGATCACTGAGATGAAGACAATTTTTAAAATTCCTTGGTCTCTGATGAACTGGCTATTCGATTAGAAAAGTAGCAAATCCAAAAGAGCTGTCTTAGAAATAAACAGTACTGGTAATCTCCACATGGGAGAAGGACTGAACTGATAATGTACTGCTGAGGCTGGGCATTAGGCTTTCCTACCACTCAGACCTGGACCTTACAGCCACTTCAAAGGGAAGCACACAACAAAAGCCCTCTCCTTTCAAAGAAAGAAAACGAGCACCTGCTGAGTCACAACTAGATGTTAAGCAGTGTGTGTACCCTTTTCATCTTCAGAGTCATCCTCAGATGCCCCTTTCCAGGACAGAAATCTGAGGTCCAGGGAAAAGCATACTGTTTAAGATTCAGTTACCCAGTGTGGCCCTACACACTATGCCCAACATGTAGGAGGCAGAGGTGGAAAGATGCCAAATCACAGGCCAGATTGGATGTTACAATTCTCTGAATTATAACATTCCCTTCAAGTTGAAACATTTCATCTAGGAGGGAAGGAGACACTCACTAGCCTCAGGGGATAAGTAAAGCTCACATATCTGGGGAACAAAAACTTGGGAGATTCTTGAGGGTCCCCTAGCATACATGGGTGTGTGTATAGAGTAGAGCTTATCAGTTAGTCTGCTGAGAGAAATTCTGCTTTGGAGCTGCGAGGTAGCTTCAGGGTTGCAGGTTGCTGGAAGTAGTCACTCATGTGGAGTGGGTTTTCTAATGATGCAGGTGCTTTTCAATTATCCTTGCTCCCTGTAAATAACCCCTTCCCATAACGACAATTAAAAACTCATCGGCTCACCAAACTCACTGTGCAGTCATTATTTTGGTCTGTTGTGGGATGAACTGATGTGCGCCACATAACATACAGTGACACCTGTTGTGTGTGTGAGGAGCTAAAGCAGTGGGATTCACACATACCTGCAGTTTTCTTCTGTATCACATAGCACCATCAACACAAACAAAAGCTTTGTACCCAAGGAAGCTCCAGAGCCCGGCTTACATGCACAGAATTCTGATTTCTGGGACCTGCCCCGTCCTGCTGAGTTCTGTTTGTGCCCCACTCACTGATCTCTTCTTTCATCTTTCCTTTTGGGTTCTCTATCCTGCCAAATTCTGTATATTCATCCTTCAAAAAAATTGTATGTACTTTTATTGTGTGTGTGTGTGGTATATGCACATGTATGTGTGTTTGTGTACTACAATGTGCATGCGGAAGTCAGAAGATGAACTCAGGTGCTGATTGCTGCCTTCCATCTTTGTTTCGAGAAAAGGTCTCTCTTCTCTTTTCTCAAACAGTCTCTTGCTTCTGTCCCCACCTTGCTGTAGGAATACTGGGATTACAGGTATGTACTACCACACCCTTGATTCTGTGGTTAAGAGCTTTACCATTTGAGCCATCTCTCCAGCATCATTCATCATATGTCACTTGAACCACCTGAACAAAGTTTCTTGTACTCTTAAAGTACTCCTGACACCCAACTCTTATTCTCGGCTGGATTTCCAGTAACTGACAAAAATTTGCTCATCTCAGGCTGGATTTGTACCTTCTGTTCTCATCCTGTAAGCATGTAGGTGTTAATGAAACAGTAAAACTGGGTTCACTTACACCTCAGCCTGCCTATTATGTGCAAAGGCAGGGAGGGAGGCATTCACTCAAACTGACTGGCCTCAAAGCTCAGGCAGGAAACTGTGGGAGGCAATCTGATGAATAACTGAGCTGTATGTCTCCTGAGTGAGACCTGCAGAGAATCAAAGCTCAAGTGAGAGGGAGTCTGGCTTGGAATGCAGCTGGGTACAGCAGGTCATTTTCCAGATAAAACAAAAATTACCATTATGGCTTTCTCAAGAAGAGGTGTGATAAAAAGAGCATCCAAATAATTTAGGAAGCTGGAGAGAGATTCAGCAGTTGGGAACACTTACTGCTTTTCCAGAGGACCTGACTTGGTTTCCTGTAGAGGAATTTTAATTTAGAACATGGCTGCTCTGGCAAAAGATCACATCCAAAGACCTCCTAGGTCTGTGTGATTTGGCTGGAATACAAAACACGTCTATAATCCAGGAGACAGAGGCAAGCAGATTTGAATTCAAGACCAGCTTAGTATAGAGCAAGTTTCAGGTAAAGAAAAGCTTAGGTCTAGGCATAGTGGTATACACCTTTAATCTCAAATAATGAAGGTAAAGTTAGTTTGTAGAAGGACGCACCCATATTTGAAAGTGATGTCTAATTAGTGGCAGACAAAGTGATGAATCAGAGAAAGACTTGGCAGAATAGGATATGCCCAACTCTCACGAGAAGAGAGAGAAAAGGGAAACTACTTAATGGGCAATGGGTGGTAGGGAGGGACAGAAAGTTTTACTGGGACAATAATAGAAGCATTGCAGGGAAAGAATAAGCTAGACTCAGAAGACGACCAAAGGAGCCAGAGAATGAAAATGAGCCAGGAGATTACAAATATTTGCTGGAGTTAGTTTGAGGCCAAGCAGAGAAATTCAGAGGCCAAGAGGAAATCTAAGCTTCTGGCCTCTGAGGACACCTGAATTCGTGTACACATGCAGAAACATACAAAATTTAAAAAAAAATATTGTTTTGGTTTTTGCTTTTTAAGACAGATTTTCTGTACCTCTAAACAAACAAATAAACTAAAGTACTTGTTATAGCTAAAGATACGGTCTGTCTCATTGGGAATGAAAAGGATCATCTAACAGAGCCACTTTATAAAAAGGACATTGAAAGAGCTGGTGTCTGAACATGAAGCGGCTGAGTGTGGTGTAGCTAGCAGACCTGAGATCCCACCACTTGGGAGGCAGGAAAGAAAGTGTTTAAGGAAAACTTATGCTTCACCTGGCCATCAGCCAGCACAGACATGCACGCTGGGCTTGCTCATCAAAATATGTGCTTACCACCCAAGCACTATGCTTTGGCTAAAACGTCTAAATAATTTACAAGTTGGAAATTTTTAAAAACCTATGTCCTTGTAAGTAGGCAGTGAATTTCTAATTTAAAATTCTGAAAAGAAAAAAAAAAACACTAGCTTCAAGAATACTATATATGTATACATATATATGTATATATGTAGTGGTGATGAGGACAACTTTCTCGAATTTCAAACACCAAAATAGAATCTCACCAATGGTGAATTTTAAAATGCTCAAGACTGTTACAGATAATTGAACACCCTGCCCCTCTGATTTTTTTTTCCCCTTTATCAAATCGTACTTGTGCCAAAAAAGGTTGGCTACCAACCAGCTTGATGCATACTGCTGCCTGTCTAACTGGTTTTATTATTATTATTATTATTATTTTTGAGACAGTCAGGTTGACCACCACAGTCCATTTATGTAGTGCTGGGAACCAAACCTAGGGCTTCAAGCACGAGGAACAGCACTCTAGCAGGTGAGCTACACCCCCACCCATTTTTACTGTTTTCTGCTTCACTTCAGACACCATGCAATGGTTTGAATCAAACAATAGTAAACATAACTTATGTGATGTAAGCATTTGAAGAGATTCTAGATTTCAGGGTATCCAGTTTTCTGACCCACAGAAAGCTGTTCTCCCGACCTTGCATGATTTACTTCTTTGCAAGGAGTATTACAGGACTGGCAATGTGACTGGGTGGCAAACCACTTGCCTGTTATGCACAGAGCCTCAGAACTCCAACAATCAAGCAAATGAAGCAGCACTACAATCAGCTCAAAAGAAAACTTCAATGTGCCCAAATTAAATAACCCAATAAACTCTAACTATTAAAAGCTATTAGGATCAAGTAACTTAATCAGCTCTGTCAGAAAGTTACCAAGCCGAATTATGAACTCTGAGCTCAGAATGCCTGCACACTGTAGGAAGCTGCCTTTTCTTACCGTAGACAGATTCTTCTCACTGGTGTCCTAGGAAAAGTACTGCCTACCTGAGAGCCAGGCTAGCCGGAGATCTTTCTCTCTCACTCCTCTCCCTTCTCCTTTACGGAGAAGTTGTGGGGAAGGTGGGGAGCTGAGAGGAGTCCGATATAATGAAGAGATTTGAATGTAGAAAGGCTGGAGAAGTTCTGTGATAGAGAAGACCCTAGGAACCTAGGGAAAGCACCCTCAGGGGTGAGAGTACCTAGAATGGAATTCTTGGGAAGGGAATCTGGCGCTGAAGGTAGAAGGTGGGCAAATAAAAGGCAGAGGCGAGAGCTGTAGGACGAGAAAGGTGCAAAGGAGATCCCATAGGCTAAGGATGCGAAAAGGATCCCGGTGGGAAGAGGCCTCTGTGATAGGAAGACCTGAGTGGTGGCAACAGGGGCTGCGGAGCGGGATTCAAAGAACTAAGAGCGGGACACAGGAGGGAGTGACTATCTGGGTGGGTGGCGCGCGCGGCACGAGGCCAGTAACCTGACTCACTTTCTCCGCTGGACTTGCACTGCTTTGAACACATCTTCCCGCTTCAGCACCACGAAGTCGCCGTCATGGATGCAGTGGTCCCCGGGGTGCGGGGGCTGTGGGCTCGCCTGCTCCGCTGACGGCTCCATGGACTCCACACAGTCCCCAACCTCCGCTTTCGCTCCAGCCGCCCCAGCCCGGCACAACCGAGAGACACCCGTGCTCCTGCCGGCACCGCCCCCACGTGCTGCACGCCTCTTCCGCTTTCCGGTCCGGCCCTCGGGGTGGCTTCCGGGAGCGTCGCGACTTCCGTCCATCTGAACGCTTTGATTGGCTACAGTTCGTCCCGTCCTCCGATCGCGTGGCTTCGTAAGCAAGAGCGCGTCATAGCCGCGCCAAAAAAGAAATCCGGGGGGCCTCGGGGTTTACCCTGTGGTGTTGTGCGGGGCCTTCCCCGCCCCGCCCGGTGCGCGGCGACGCGGGAGTGTCCGCGTGTCAGTGCGTGGGAGTGCGCACCGCCTGCCGCCGCGTCGCGGGCCGGGAGGGCGCGGGGACGTCTGCGAGCTGGGCGCGAGGAAGGAGGGGGTGTGGATGTTTCCCTCCATAGATGCTGGAATTGCCTCCACTGTCAGTATGTTGTCTTGTTGGGTCGATGTGGAACGTAATGTTGGGATGCAATGTCTCATTTCGAGGGTCCTGAAGAGGAGTTTTTTTTTTTTTTTATCCCAGGGCTATCACAAACAACGTTTACTTTTATTAGTTTGCTTATCTGCGAACATTTTAGTTATTAACTAAATCCTCTTAAGATTAGAATAGGCTCTCCTAATGAGTTGTACCACAGTATATCAGTAGTAGTTTGTGTCTATGGGATAGGAACTTTTGAGCGGGACGGTTTCTTTTAGAACAGTTTGCCACAGAAACTAATATAACGATTGACCTGTAAAGTTGCTCTAGTATCATATCATAGTGAGGACTAATTTCAGCTAGTGCTGCCCAATGTTAGTCTCAAACACTGCAAAAACGTTACTGTCTTTATTTCTCTTAGTGGTTCCTTGAAAACTGGTGCTGAATAAGCATCTATGGTGTACCTTCAATTATGATGGAGTTTAAAAGAATAACTAAACAATAAGGTTTACCCTGTAGCGTGGAGCTTTGCAAACCTATGTGCTAGTCTCAACACAATACATTGATTTTCCTCTATTTACTATGTTAATAAAACTTTAGGAGTGCCGTTGACTTAGAAAGCATGAGTGGTGCATATAGAGGGAGGGGTTTTGGACGAGGAAGATTTCAAAGCTGGAAAAGAGGTGGGAACTTCTCAGGAAGGTGGAGAGAAAGAGAACACGGAGCTGGCGTGAGGAAAGCTACAGGAAAGCAGGCTTCTGGTAAGTGCCATCAATGACCAGTTGTTTTCTCTCGGGAAAGAAACAATTCAAGGGCTGAGTAGGTAAGGGTGCCTGCCACCGAACCTCATGACCCTCAGGTCACTAGAACCCACTCCAACAAGCTGTCCTCTGACCTCCCCATGTGCATTGCTGCCATGTGTGGGTCCACAAGTGGACATAGACAACGCACACCTATACATAAAACAGATGTAAAAAAAAAAAACAGTAAAGAAGCAATTCATGCCTGGTAGACAGCAGGACAGTTTAATTCAGACTTCAGCCTGAAAGTTAATATTTATACTTCTTAGTGAAATATCCAATTTAGAGTCTACTAAGAGACTCTTGTGAAAGGAGAAACTAGCTGAGGGGAAACAGTGCTCTGTTTTTACTGACGTGTTCTACTTTTTCAGAACAAGCTTCACCACCTTTTCTTCAGCAGTCAACGCTGGATCAGTTTCTACCGTATAAGGGCTGGAGGCTTTACTTCTCGGAAGGTAGAGTTAAAGCAGAACTGTGAAGTACATATTCATTTTTGGATACTACATTCTATGTTACCATGATTCGGTTGAGTTTCTGCTGTATGGCTTTTGCTCTTCCAAACATTTGTTAGAGTTTTTTTTTTTTTAATATATGTATCAAGAAAACAAACTGGTGTTTCTAAAAAGTATTTAATTGGATATGTATATGGAGGACTCAAAAAGCAGAAAGGGAGCCGTGAGGGCAGCTTCCTGGGAAGA
This sequence comes from Pachyuromys duprasi, assembly GCA_028658305.1. Lineage (NCBI taxonomy): Eukaryota > Metazoa > Chordata > Mammalia > Rodentia > Muridae > Pachyuromys > Pachyuromys duprasi. The sequence continues at coordinate 3,886,052 of CM053748.1, read as the reverse complement.
GTGAACAGGACAGATACGAAGGCAGCTGCTTGTCACTAGTGATGGAGGATGGATCAGATGTTGCCGGAGCCTGGAGCTGTAGCTATTCTGGCGGTGGCTGAGGTGCTGAGAAGAACTGGAACCAGGGCCATTCTCGCTGTTCTTCTAGAGGGTCTGAGCTTGGCTCCCAGAGGAAGCTCACTCTGAAACCCACTTTTGGCCTCTGTAAATACCTGCACATGTGCCATACTCTTAAACACACACACACACACTTTAAAGTAAATTTTTTAAAAAAAGAATGAAAACAAGAATAATTTCTCTCATACACCTTACCACCTTCCAGTCCTTACAGTATCTTCAATTGGCTGAAGCTAAAGGTTGTGTGGGAACTTGGGCACAGATGTCAATCAGTGTCACAGCAGGAAACCGTAACAGGCCTGGTACCGTTAGTGAGATGGCATTTAAGGTTTGTGTAGGGAAGAATACTGTCTACTGCCAAACACTTCTGTAAAGTGTGGAGATGTTGCTCTTCTGACTTCTTTTTTTTTTAATATTAGTTACAGTTTATTAACTTTGTATCCCAGCTCTTCTGACTTCTTATGGTTGTATGTTATATACCATATGATATCATATGTATCATATATGCTATATCTCATGTGAGGTGTGGCTTCTGTTTTTGCTTTTATTTGTAGTTGTGAGTTGTTCCCCTCCATTATACTGTAGTGCTTGTGGTCAAGGATCTTGCCCTGTGACAGGTTTTCTGTATTCATTCTATGAAGGAATTCTTTTTTTTCCCCCTCCCTATTAATTTGATATATGTGTTTCATTGAAAACCCTTAGTTTCTTTATGATACATTAACCACCAACATTTTCATTATTGCCCTAGTAGTTAGCTCAGAGCACTGAAGTGACCTTTAGATCACTAAAGCTGGAGTTTAGGAGATACCTTGCTTAACATTGACCCAGCTGCATTCCATTAGACTTTCTGTGAGAAATTTAATTATAAAACTTTGTAATATTAAAAAAAATAGCATTGCACTTTTGAGATTACAGTTAAGAATTGGTCTGTGTCCAGATCTTGGTACATAATTTGACAAGTGGCAGTTTGAACTAGTAGAATTTACTTTACAAAGATAGTGATTATCATGTGTACACCTTTGCATTTATCATAATGTTGAGTTTAAATTTGTTGTATAAGATACCTGAATTGATATATCCTTTGATGAATCTAAGACTCGGTTGAAACTTTCTCAAATATTTAGACTTTTGTATATATATTACATTACTCAGATATTAGTTTTATATATTTTTTTAGGTTATTCAGATATTAGTTTTTTTTAGAATCTCAAGTATTCATACCAGTATTTACTCAAATGTAACCACAATATAAAGTAAGGAGAAAAAATTTATGGTGTTTCTAGGGATCTGTCTCACAAATATAAAAATGCTTGCATGTGTGATTGTTGGTGCTAATGATGTATTTGTTGGATTAGTTTACAGTAATAACTCTCCTTTTATTGAGAAGATTCAAGCATTTGAGAAATTTTTCACAAGGCATATTGACTTATATGATAAGGTGAGTGCTTTCTGTAGCAAGTTGCAGTCTGCCTTTATGTGACCTGGACGGTGTGTTTGAGGTGCTAGTGAGCATGCGCACTGAAGTGCGTGGGTATCACTGAGATCCTGGCCATCTACCAGCAGTGAATTACAGTCTCTGCTTTTCTTATCCTTAGAGATATTGCTATAAAAACCAACTTCAGAAGTTTGTTAAATATATTTACAGTATTGCGCTATGCAATAGGACTGAATTATTACCATATGATTAGCGTATGCATTCTGAAAGTATATACTAAATGCTCAGTTATGAACACTGACTCAAAAACACAATTGTTATATTTAAATTTTAATATTTTATAGGATGAAATAGAACGAAAGGGAAGCATTTTGGTGGATTTTAAAGAACTGACCAAAGATGAGGAAATGACTAACTTGATACCAGATCTAGAAAATGCGCTAAGAGATGCCCCTGAGAAAACCTTGGCATGTATGGGTCTGGCAATACATCAGGTAATTTGGCCCAGATTTCAGAAGGAGATAGCATAGTGTCTACATGTTTTAAAAGGCACTTAGCTTCTCCTAACAAAAGTGGGTAAGAATTTAAGGATTGAGGTCCTCCCCTCAGAGACAGCAAGTTCAGTCTGTGTACAATTACTTCAATTAGATTTACTACAATAGAGATACCGAAATCCAACTTCCTTCCTGAGGAAGTGTCTGCTTTCTTAGGAAATATAAAACAGGCATGGTGTTAGGAACTTGGAGCAAAAGGACTGACCTTAGATGAAGTTTCTTTGGCATCAGGAAAATCACTTATTTCTCTGAGGGTACCATATGTAAACCGGAAGTAACAGTATGTTCTATGTTAGTATCAGTTTTTCTTAGGGACAAACAACATGTTAAAGTATCCACATAAATGCTTCAAGGTAAAGGGAAGCAGATCCCAGGACAGGCCTCTGGGTGCCTTCAGAGGTTGTGGTAGAATGGGGAGGGTCAGAGGAGGACGAGGGCTTATGTTACGTCTTAAGGGGATACTTAGAATCTGGCACAGCAAGGGAGGTGAGGACATCCAGGTGCAGTGAACAATGGTCACACAATTGTGTGCTAGAAACTGCATTGGTAACCTTGCCTCTTGTCTTCAGTCTCATCCGTCCATTATTTCTCTAGCCAGGCGACCACATCATCTCTTTACTCTAACGTGCTCTTGAGCACAGTTCCTTCCCATCCTTCCTGCCCTGGCTTAGGCTAAGACATGCCATACAGAATTTTTTTAGTGGAACCCAGTGAGTGATGGCTTTGAGGGCTATTATTTTATTGATTAATTTTTGTCTTTTTAAATTTTAATTAATTTATTACAATTTATTCACTTTGTATCCCAGTTGTAGCCCCCTCCCTCGTCCCCTCCCAATCCCGTCTTCCCTCTCTTTTTTCTCCTATGCCCCTCCCCCAGTCCACTGATAGGGGAGGTCCTCCTCCCATTCCATCTGACCCTAGCCTATCAGGTCTTATCAGGACTGGCTGCATTGTCTTCCTCTGTGGCCTGGTAAGGCTGCTCCCCACCTAGGGGAGATGATCAAAGAGCCAGCCACTGAGATCTTGTCAGAGACAGTCCCTGTTCCTCTTAACTAGGAAACCCACTTGGAGACTGAGCTGCCACGGGCTACACCTGTGCAGGGGTTCTACATTATCTCCATGCATGGTCCTTGGTTGGAATATCAGTCTCAGAAAAAGACCCCTGTGCCCAGATTTTTTGGTTCTGTTGCTCTCCTTGTGGAGCTCCTGTCCTCTCCAGGTCTTTTGTTTCCCCCTTCTTTCATAAGATTCCCTGCACTCTGCCAAAGTTTGGCTATGAGTCTCAGCATCCGCTTCAGTCATGAAATTTTCAGGCAAATGGTGGGAACTAAAAAGATAATCCTGAGTGAGGCATCCCAGAAGCAGAAAGACCCACATGGTATATACTCACTCATAAGTGGATAGTAGACATAGAATATAGGATAAACATACTAAAATCTGTATACCTAAAGAAACTAATCAAGAAGGAGGATTCTGGCTAAGATGGTCAATTCCCATTCAGAAAGGCAGAGAGGATGGACATCAGAAGAGGGAGAAAACAGGGAATAGGACAGGAGCCTACCACAGAGGGCCTCTGAAAGGCTCTTCCCTGCGGGGTATCAGAGCAGATGCTGAAACTTATGCCTACTACAGAGGACATCTGTTATTTTATTTTTTGTGTATGAGTGTTTAGCCCACATGTGTATATTGTGTGTGACTAGTGTCCAAAGAGATTAGAAGAAGGCACTGTTTCCTTTAGAACTGGACTTATGGATGGTTTAAGCCATCATGCTGGGAACTGAACCTTGGTTCTTTGTAAGAGTAACAAATGTTTTTAACTGCTGAGCCATCTCTATAGCCCCTGTAAGGACTTTTAATATTTATTTTGGTCAAAAGGTAGTAAGTAGGGATGCTGAAGTTTCCTGGTACAGGTACAAGAAAATCCCAAATAAAACAGTCTACTGCAAAATAAATAATCATAATGAAGTATCAGTCTTTCAAATGTCTGTCAGAGCACTATTTGTTTGTTTCTGGGATGTTCATGAACTTTGGGTTCTCTATGAGAATTCTGCTTAAAAAGAATATTTATTTTTCGTTTTTCATCTAAGGTATTAACTAAGGATCTTGAAAGGCATGCAGCAGAATTACAAGCTCAAGAGGGATTGTCCAATGGTGGAGGACCAATGGTTAATGTGCCACATGTCTATGCAAGGTGGGAAACTTGATGCTGTTTTTTCCTCAATAGCTTTTTGATTATTGTACAAACAAGTGGGTTTCATTGTAAACATTTTTATATGAACGTAAAATGTTACTTTATTCTCCTCCCATTTCTCACTGCTGTTACTTAGTTCCCCTCTCAGCCTTTGACTGGACTCCTTCCTCCCCTCAAATAGTTCCCACGTTTCTTTTCATGGCACAGAGATTCATTCCATTACCCTCTCTTGTTCACTTCTCCGCATCTCCCTTCAGACTTGCTCCCCAACTGGCGTGATCCTTTCCACGTTCATGTCTCTCTGGGTGTGTCTGTGTGTCTAGATTTCATGTATGAAAGCATGCATGTATATATTTCTAAGTCTTGCATATTTTGCTTGACAATAATCATCTCTCATGAGAGTGTTATAAGTTCATTCTTGCTTACAATTTAAAACAATTCCATTATTGCCACATTTCCTCATCTACTTATCTATTACAGACATCTTGGCTATTGTGACTAGTATAGCAATAAACAAGAGTATCTGTGGCAAGTATCTGTGGTGTGCTCACTCAGGATCCTTCAGGTTTATACTTACTAGTGGTATAGCTGAGTCATATGATAATTCTATTTTTCATTTTTTTAAGGGATATATATAATGATTTACCAGTTTATATTCCTATCAGCAGTACATAAGGGATCCTGATAGCATTTGTTGTTATTTTTTTTCTTATTGATAGTCGTTCTGACTGAGATGAAGTCTCAACAATTATTTATTTAGTTATTTTATATATATGAGTGCTCTGTCTTCATGTACATCTGTACACCAGAAGAGGGCATCAAATCCCAGTATAGATGATCTTAAGCCACCATGTGGGTGCTGGGAATTGAACTTAGGACCTCTGGAGTCGCAGACAGTGCTCCTAACCGCTGAGCCACCTCTCCAGCCCCTGAGGTGAAATCTCAAAGCAGTTTTAATTTGCTTTTCCCCATGCCTCTTTCTAAATATCTGTTGGTCATTTGTATCTTTTCCCTTGTCAACTATATTCAGTGTTTTCTTTCTTGCTCACATTATTTGAATAAAGTATTTAAGAACAAGAACCTTGGGTTGCTGAGATAGCCCAGTGGGTAGGAGATGCTGCCACTAGCCTGATGATCTGGCTCTGTCCCCAGACTCCGTAGACTGGAAGGAGAGAGCCAGCTCCCACAGGTTATCCTCTGACTTCCATGTGCATGCCGTGGTGCACTCATGCATGTACACGCACACACAAGTCAATAAATGCTAACAACAACAGAGAAGCACAATATAAACTGGTTTATTTAAACCTCGCTAATCAGATCAGCCTTCTGAGGATGATTCAAAGACATGATGATACAAACTAACATTATTCTACTCAAGTAAGATGATTTCCCATCTGAATACTTTTTTGTGAAGATTGGTTTTTAACTTGTCAAGACTACTGTGTAAACGTGATAATTCATGGAGTGTACTTTGTTAAATTCTTAGATTTACATTTACACAAGGGAGTAAATGTTCAGTTATTCTTTGTTGCATTTTCAGATTTGTAAATTCTTTAAACCTCAGGGTTTCATTTTTCTCTTCCAAAAATTTATAGAAGATACTTTGTAACAGTTCTTTAAGATAGAGTTAGGCCAGGTACTGTGGTGTGCAACATTAATCCCAGCACCCAAGAAGCAGAGACAGGTAGATCTCAGAGCTCAAGGCTTACCTCAAAATGACAATAAAAACCAAGCAAATAAAGACAGAAATGGATGGATGGATGGATGGATGGATAGATAGATAGATGATAGATAAATGGAAAAAATTGAAAATAATTAGAAACCCATAGAATTTTCCTTTGGGATTTTTGTGGTTTCTGGTTTTTGAGACAGGGTTTTTCTGTATAGACCTGGTTGTCCTGGAACTTGCTCTGTAGCCCAGGCTGGCCTCAACCTCAGATCCACTTGCCTCTGACTCCCAGGTGCTGGGATTAAAGGTACACACCACCACACCAGCTTCCTTTTCTCTTCCTTAATCTCCCCCTCCCACCTTTTCCCTAGACAGCAATTTATGGGTTTTAGCATTTTTCACTTTTAATAAAATTTAACTCATGAGATTTCTGATATATAAAGGCATGAATTCTGTGGCTGTTTTCAAAAGGAACTCATGAAAATACAACTTTCTGTTCATTGTAAGTTTATAGATAGACACGTTCTTTTTTATTTTTAGAGTGTACAACTATGAACCCTTAACACACCTCAAGAACATTCGAGCAACTTGCTATGGAAAATATATCTCTATAAGAGGAACTGTGGTTCGAGTCAGTAACATCAAGCCTCTTTGTACCAAGATGGCTTTTCGTTGTGCTGCATGTGGAGAGATTCAGGGTTTTCCTCTTCCAGATGGAAAATACAATCTTCCTACAAAGGTGAAGTGTTCATTAATTGACTTTATTGTCTTATCTTCTTTACCAAGAAGCTCACAGAAAACACTTACCAATGTTTTTGAACAGAGCTGTTGCAGAGCAAATGGCCTTACAGTTAGAGCTCAGAACTGCAGGACTTTTTTGTGTCTCATGATTTCCTCCTTTAGAAGGCTGGAAGGGCCATCACCTGGGTAATTCCTCCTCTGTCTCTGGAGTTGCCATCACATGATGGGTGGAGCTGGTAGAGCAGTGTCCCCTTTTCTGGTGGGCTGGTTTTGCCTTTCCACACACATTATGGCAGGTCAGAGCTTTGTGTTCTACTCATGGCTGCTGACAGCTGCTCTGGAAAGAGATCAGTTGTCAGGCAGAACGTTGCCTTTCATAAGCCAGCCTTGAAAATCATGGAAAATGACTTCTGTCACAGTTGTTTAGAGTCAGTCACAGACTGCCCAGATTCCAGGAGAGAACACTGAATCCTGCTCCTGATAAAGGAGTTATACTGACGCATATCTGCTACAATGCCTTAAGCTTGTGAATGCATCTTGAGCGCAAACACCAAACAAGTGACTTAGGAAAACGTAAACACAGCTTGCATATACAATGAGAATTACTTGTCAAGTGACTATATCACACGAGCAGTGCAAACAGGGCTAGAGGAGAGCTGAGGTTTAATGAAGATTCTTAGTGAATTCTTTCCAGAAGTACAAGATTGGGCCAAAGCATGTAGACTGAAAGAGGAGGGGCAGCCAACGAACCCAAGGCCTTGGGAGACTACCTGCGACATAGGAAGGAAGAGGTCTGTGAGATGGAAGTCAGTGGAGAGCTTTGGCTACTCACAGCAAAAAAGTACATACAGGAGATGAGAAGGGTCAGCTAGAAAAGGGCCAAGAATGACATCTAAAGATTGTAACAAGGAGTGGGTGAGACTTAGTTTTCTTACGATGTGGTCAGGGCTGGCCAGAAGCCGACTGTAGCTCGCCTGTGTTGCAGTGCCCTGTGCCGGCATGCCGAGGGAAGTCCTTTGCGCCTTTGCGGAGCTCTCCTCTCACAGTTACGATGGACTGGCAGTTGATCAAGTAAGCCTCAGACCATTAAGTAAAAGAGGAGCTCTCATTCCGCTGAGTAAATTTGTGATTTTATTGTATGCATCATGGCAGTGCTTATTTGATGAGCCTATGTTTTAAAATAATCTAATCTCTTTGAATTGCCTGGGTACTGGGTTCTAGAAAAAATGCAGCTGTTACATCCATTGCTACGGAGAAGTGGTTCATTTTCTATCTAAATGCAGTGATTTATTGCAGATTCCATGATGGACTGTGATAAAGAATCATTTAAAAGTGGGCTATTTTATGATATATTCTCATGTTATTCCATTTACTATTGGCTTGTTTTGCAAGTCAGGTATTATTTCTGTATTTTTAAGACTTTATTTTTCATGTGTAGTATGTGTATGTGAATGTATACTATGAGTGTGTGAGTGCCCATGGAGGTTAGAAAAGGGGCATTAGAAGCCAAAAGGAGGGTATTGTACCCCCTAGAGCTGTAGTTACAGGTAGTTCATGAGTACTGGGAACCAAACTTGGGTCCTCTGGTAGAGCAGTAAGGGTTTTAACCATTGTGCCATCTCTCCGCACCCTCCTCATTTATTTATATATTTTTATTATAAAGATTTTGACAGCTCCTCAGGTCTGTGTAGTTTTAATTTTCCCTGCTGTTGTGAGAGGTCTGATGCTGTTCGGACTCTCATTCTTTAGGGTGCTGGACTCTTTATCAGTGCAGCTATGAAATAGTGAAGGAATATTTAGTTATCCTCATACCCCTTGACGCTTTCTGTCCCTGAATTGTCTTCAGCTGTCCAGTACACTGTCCACTCTTCTCTTTGGACTTCCTGTAAGATGCATTCCTTAGATTACCCATTGCCTTGTGTTTGCCTTTCCCTTTCATTTTTCTGCATGCTTTCTAAATTAAATCAGTTTTTGGTTGTATCGTTTCTAGAAATGTCTGCTTTTTATATTTTGCTGTATTGAGACAGTAAGTTTGGTGCCCATGTGTTACTGTCCCCACACTTCTTCCTTAGCCTCTTGAGCACTGGACTCAGACATGCACCACCCGAACTGACTGTAGTGATTTTACTTTTCTGATTTCATACTCCTCCCTATGTTCCAGTATCAGAGCACTTTTTATTTTTGTTTTATGACATGCCCTTAGACTCCTGATTTTTTCTTTTCGTTTTGTTTAAGTGTTGTTATTTCAAAAATAAGGTGAGAAGTTGTTCGGAGAGGTGGGGTTATCTCTGCTGCTCTCTGTGGGTTGGAGGTTCTCCTCAGGCCTTCTTCCTGAGTAAGACGGGAAGTTCTGCTTATTCTGATTGTTCATGAATTGGTTTAGGTTTCTCAAAAGCTGAAATGAGGTGATATTCTGGATTTAAGATAGCCTCGTGGAATATCTTAGCCCCTCTCTTGGAAGGAATTTGCCCATTTCTATAGGACAAATGTTCCCACTGCCTGCTGGTAAATTCTCACTTTCCCTACCTGACTGCCCACTCCTTCTAGAGAAATTCTAAATTCTTATTTCAGTACTAGCCATTGCTGTTCCCTGCCCCCACTCCATTTTGAGAGCCTCTTAGGGGCTCTGCTGAAAACCTGGGTTGTCACTTCTCTATACCCTTCTGAGTTTTGTCTTTGCGTTTTGGACTTCATTTTGCTTCATCCATCACTACTTTACTATTTGCTGTTTTCAGAAATTTCACTAATGCCTCGTTTGTTGATGCCACTTTTGCATGTTTCAAACTTGTCTTCACTTTGATGAGTCTTATTTGTTGGATTCTTGACGGGTGCTAGGTAAATGAATATACATGTTCGTTCTGCCTTCCTGAATTGAAAACTGCTAATGTGATTTTTTACTCCTTAAAAACAAGTCTGCCTTCATTAAGAACAGCATTATATAGATCCTGAAGGAACAACTGAAAGTAAGATGTATTCTAACTGAAAATGTGGAATGCCTTAGAATCCAGGAGCTGATGTCTGATGCACAGAGAGAAGCAGGTCGGATCCCCCGAACAATAGAATGTGAACTTATTCATGATCTCGTAGATAGTTGTGTCCCAGGAGATACAGTGACTATTACTGGAATTGTCAAAGTCTCAAATACCGAAGAAGGTATGTTATAACTTTCATAAATGTCTTTCAACAGTGTTGTGTTAGCTTTTTTCTCTATATGATGTACTTCTGCGTCTCAGATAATTTAGGAAAGTCCTTGTTCCTTAAGATGAAGTGTTTGGTGGTAGATGCTTATAATTCCAGTCCTCAGGAAGCTGAGGCAGAGGGATTGTCACACTTTGAGGCTAGTCTTGAGGCCTTGTCTCTAAAAAGCCTCAAGTGAGTAAATAAAGTCACTGAGTCATAAATCTTGTTTAACACTCTAGTCAAGTTGTATGGAAAATGAAAACAATATTTTGAATTTACAGGTTCTCGAAATAAGAATGATAAGTGCATGTTCCTTTTGTACATTGAAGCAAATTCTGTTAGCAACAGCAAAGGCCAGAAAGCGCAGACTGCAGAGGATGGGTGTAAGCATGGCGCGTTGATGGAGTTCTCACTTAAAGACTTGTACGCCATCCAAGAGATCCAGGCTGAAGAGAACCTGCTTAAGCTCATTGTCAAGTATGTAGTAAGTTACCTGACCTTTCGTTATGGCTGTGCATGTCAGCGTGCCCTTGTAACCAGTCAAAAAAAATGCAGACAGAGTGGTAAACAAATCTGAATTCATAGACCAAATCTAGCTCGCTCTCTTTTGTTCCAGAACCGGTAGAGGTTTTTATGTTTTTGAATGGTTAAAAAAAAAAAAAAAGAAAGAAAAGAAGAGTACTTCATAACATAAAATTATATGAAATTTAGGTGTGGGTGCCTATAAATAAGGCTTTATTGGAACAGAACCACACTCAGTCACATGATATTGTAGTTGCCTTTGCACCATAGAGACAGACATGAGTAGTAACAACAAAAAGCATACACTTGGCATGGATGTCTATGCTGATACCTTTTTAGACAAAAGTGATGCCTAGCGTACATGATGACTCCCATACAAGTTTCTCTGCAGTGATTAGTTTGTAGTACACGTACCATAATTAATACAGTATGCTTTTGGCACTTGACAGTTTGGGGATAATTTTGAAGAAATGAGGAAAATCAAGAGATTGAATTTACTATGCCTAGGAGAGGTGAAAAAAGAAGACTTGGAATGTGTTCTATGAAGAAACTGATTTTGTTTTGCTTTTTTATTTTGAAGGCTTTATGCTTCAGAATTGAGGCTTTTTCTTTCTTTCTGTTTTTCTCTCTGTCAGTTTTCCAGCTGAGGCAAGTTTTGAGTTACTTGAGTTCTTGTCCTTAAACTCTCAGACGTTCCCTCCAAATAGCATCCCAGTGCACTCTGGGAAAGCTAGGGCTGTGATGGGTCAGCATGTGTTAGCTACATTGGAGTTGTCTGTTGTCTAAGCAGGTGGGCAGGTACCCAGCGAGGAGCCATGTTGAGGCTCAGATACCTCTCTGTTGTTCCTCTAAAAAGTGAAGTGGCCTCTTAGTAGTCTTTTCACATTGCTCAACTGTTTGCTTTTTAAATTCTGTCTTCTTGTTTGTGATTTCATCATCCAAACTAGAGTTTTTCAAGGCCTTTCACTTATCTAGCAGATTGGCAAATGAGCTGGGCTATCTTTTTGAAAGGTTTTGGTGGAACACACCCCGCCTGTTTCATTTGCACGTTGTTAGTTGTTTCCTTTTACACTGCAAGTTGAATACTTGAGACTGAGTCAGTAAAGTCCGCAAAACTGAAATCATTTACATCCTGGACCCTAAAGAACAAGTTTACTGACCAACACTAGATAAGAGAACAAGAATTGCCAATATGTGGCAAGTTATGCTTTAGTTTAGTTTTTTTGGAAGCAATGACTTGGTTAAATGTCATTTATTTGAGAGAAGAGCTCAGAAATAGCAGGAAGACAGGAGTAATACAGAGAAGGGATGGCAACCAGGTTATGCTGCCCTAATGAGGTTACCATTAGCTGGCTCAAATCTAGGTAACCTGGGAACCTATATTTGAGGAACAGCCCTGCACTTCTGTTCTGCCCTGTGTCTGCTGAGGATGCTTCTGTGGCTGTAGAAAAGTCTGTGATAGACAGGTACAGGTGCTTGGTAGGAAGTGGGTAGCAATTAGCCTAGAACACGGTAAAGATGAGCTCCGAGGGGCACCAGTTTCTGTTTACATTTATTCAAACAGGAGGAGGATTTACACTTTACTATCAATTTTTATTTGTTCCTTGCTTACAAAATGTCCGTATGCGAATACTGTGTACCTGTGTGTGTGTGTCTGTGTTTGTATCTGTATTTGTATATGTGTGGCTGGAGAGATGGCTCAGTGGTTAAGTGTACCATTTGTTCTTCAAGAGGTCCTGAGTTCAATTCCCAGCAACCACACGGTAGAGCATAACCTTATATAGTGTAATCTGATGCCCTTTTCTGACATGCAGGTACATGTGTGTGCATGCATTATGTTGACAATTAAGTATGTCCCTTGTGCTTTCACCACTAAGCATCCTCTGTATTGAGCCTGTCTCTTAGCGAACCTGGAGCTTAGAGGTTGGCTAGGCTGGACAGTGAGCACCAGGGTCCTTCTGTCTGCACCTCTCCAGTGCTCACTCCTGTACCTGGCTTTGTCCACGGAGGTGGGAGTCTGACATTCGTATGCCTTCACAGCAAGCATGCTACAGGCTGAAGTATCTCTCCAGTGCTTGTAGATCTGTTTCCTTATAGTCACATTCTTCATCTGACCTTTTTGAATTGAACTGAAAAGAAATGAAATTTTATGCCACCTTCAAATACTAATATTTGTGCTGGCTCACTCACTAGTGGCCTCCTTCCACTTCTGCACAGGTCTAAATGTCTGTTCAAAGAAAACAGCTTGGGAACATGGAAAACCCCATAATAGTACATTTCAGGTGTTAGTTCTGTCAGATCAGCTGTTTACTGAATTACAGTAAGATATTTTGCAAGTACTCCCTCAAAGGCACATGGATTTTAAAGCATTCTTTTATTTATAGATTAAATAATACTTTAAAAAATTACTATAAGAATAAAATTTATGGGGTTGAGTGATGTAAAATTTGTTCCTCCTATGGACACCAAATAAAGGAAATTAAGCAAATTGTAAAGTAGATCTTCTAATAAATCTATGACATATGAGTTAGAACTTAAAAGATATGTTCTATTTTTCAGCTCACTTTGTCCTGTCATTTTTGGTCATGAAGTAAGTATATTATTTCAGTTTCATTCAAAAGTATATCAAGTTGGCAATATTAATACTTTAATGAGGTTATCTTACCAGTTACTAATATTTTAGTATGATCCTCATTCTCTATAACAGCAGTTCTTAACTTGGGGTCGTTGCATATCAGATATTTAGATTATGATTTATAACAGAAGCAACTTACAGCTATGAAGTACTCTATACTGAAATCATTTTGTGGTTGGGGTCACCACACATGAGGAACTGTATTAAAGGATTACAGCATTAGGAAGATTGAGAACCACTGCACTCTAAGTTGAATATGTGGGAGGCAAGTAAGACCCCTGGAGCTGCTGGCACAGACACCGCTCAAAGTGACAAGACAATCGATTGTTGCCTTAAAAAGGTGTTCTTAGCAATTTCTAAGATACTGCTGACTTAAATATTCTCAGTCTTTGATTTTAATCATTTGCGCTGCAGAAGTTTGTTTCTAGATAGTTTTGCTTTTTGGGACAGACTTTTGCTTTGTTGCCACAGGTAGTCTTGAGCCCGTAGTCTTCCTGCAAATGTATTTCAAGCACTGGGATTGCAGGCATTCATTACTTTGTTTCTCAACTTTATTATAAAAAAAATAAAATAAGATTCAGTCATGTTTAAAAAGCATCCTGGCTGGTGGTGTAGCTCAGGGCTGAGCACATGACTAATTAGGTACCAGTTAGCCTTGGGTTCCATCAGCACTGCCAAGGGGGTAATCGCCAGACAAGCTAGTGCTATAAACATGCCAGAATGCCTCTTGCCAGTCATCTTTATGTTTCTCTTTCTGTTCTCTCCTTCCACACTTGAGCTTGTTAAAGCAGGTCTGACGTTAGCACTCTTTGGCGGTAGCCAGAAGTATGCAGATGACAAAAACAGGATTCCCATTCGAGGAGACCCACACATCCTGATTGTTGGAGATCCAGGCTTGGGAAAGAGTCAGATGCTGCAGGTAGAAAATAAATTATTTAGTATTTTGCCTTTTGCTTATATAATTAGCAGGTGACATTTCTCAAAGCATGACACATTCAGGTTGCAGAGGATCTAGTTTGTCTAGGGGTATAGAAGAACGGAGTTTGTTATATCTGGCCAGTTTTCACATCAAGCTAGCCTCCTGCCACATGGAATTTATAGGTGTCCTGGTCTATGGAGATATTAACTGTGATGCTATTTTCCTGACTCCATTGTTGCACGCTGTAATGCTTTGCTGGTCTATTGTGCTGTTTCTACAGCAATGAACAGGTAAATGAAGGAAATAAAGCTGGGTCATGCATTCTCTCCCTACAAGTACATAAGCATCTTACTACTCCTCAGAGTATTCTGCTAAAGGTATACAGCTGTCTGTGTTTATCTCTACTGTTTCTCTGAATCCAAAGTAAAGCAGCTTCTTTGACCAATCAGATTTTAGCCACTAAAGAATCCATCTCTGCCAGCTGGAGCCTGCTGGTGTTTCTCTCTTAGGTGCGTGATGGCTCTAGAAGGTACTATTTGTTGGAGAGCTTGTGGTTTTTTTCAGAGTAATACCTAGTAGGTCCTTCTTAAGGATGCTCCTTCCTTCTTACCAAGGACTACCTGGAGCTTTGGTGAGTTGTAGTCAGTCCTGAGGTTGCTGAATATTGTCCAGCAGTTGAACGATCAGGTTGTATATCACAGTTATCTTTGAAGGTGGATGAGGCAGCCTGAAGCTAGGACTTGTGCACATGCAGTGCCCCAAAGGCAGTCCTGAAGTGCAGACAGGATTGCTTCGATCCTGCCATCCCATTGTCATCCCACCGTCCTTCACATGTCATCTTTATTTCTTGCGGTTGAATATTAAACCAGTCATTTTGATTCCTTTAAAGCATTGCATCATTGTTTGGGTCTCTTTGTCCAGAGAACCTACTTTAATGTATTCTGAGCACTTGTAACAGCCTGATGTCTGAGGCGGTTGTAAATAAACTAAAGTTTACAATAAAAGTGAAAAGAGAGGCTGAAGAGGTGGCTCACTGGGTAAGAGCAGCAGCCACAAAAGAGCCGGGCCTGGCCTCACATGCCTGTAACCCAGTGCGGGTGGGGTCAGCCCTCAAAGCTTACTGATCCCAGCCTGGCTCACAGTGCTAAACTTCTGCTTCAGTGAGCAGCTCTGTCTCAAAACAGTAGAGAGCGATGGAGGAAGACAGTCATCAGCTGCATGGGACACACACCACCACCACCACAAGGGGAGAAAGAGGAAGAGAGTCATCCCATCCACTGAACGTGTGCATGTGCAAAACAAAAATCATTTTTAAAAGTGGTGATATTAGAGGCCAAGTTTTTAAAAAATTAGATTAGCATTAACAGGAACCACCTAAATTTATATTCCTACTTTCTTTTAGTCACTTAGGGAACCACCCACTCTCGGAGCATTGCAAGACTTCTCAAAAAAGACTAACAAAGAGGGCTGAAAATGTGGCTTAGTTGGTAAAGTGCTTGGCTGGCCACACAGGACGACTACTGTGGTGGTATACTCCTGTAAAACCAGCCCTTCAGGTCATCCTCTGTGCCAGATAGTGAGTTTGAGGACAAACTCAGCTACATGAGACTCCTGTCACAGGAAGAAAAAAAAAAAGTGGCTAAGCAGTAAAAGCATTTGCTGCTCTTCCAGAGGACCCAAATGTGGTTTCTAGTACCCAGGTCAGGTGTCTCAGAATCACCCGTAATTCCAGCTCCAGGAGATCCAGTGCCCTCTTCTGGCTTCTGTGGGCATCAGCACATAAATATACATCAAAACCGAAAAAGACTAACAAAGAAAATGGGCTGTAGTTCAGTGACAGAGCACTTTCTTACCGTATGCAAAACTCCTGGATTTGAGCCTTTGACTATGATGGTCAGTGGATTCTTTTTTTACTGGTGTACATGTACCTGTGTGTGTGCGTGTGTGTGCGTGTGCGTGGTTATTGTGTGGTGGCAATCAGTTATTGTCACATATATTCCTCTTTCATTCTACCCCTTATTTTTTGAAGTAGAGTCTCTCACTAAACTTTGGAGCTTATAGTTTTGTGTAGACTGTCTGACCAGCAAGTCCCTGAGGTCTTCCTGTTTTTACTCCTGAAGTGCTGGGATTATGGACTTCTGTGTGTTTCATTGCTTTGCCCAGCTTTTACAAGGGAGCTGGGGATCCAAACTTAGGTTCTCATGCTGTTTGACAAAAACTTATTTACTCAGCCATCTTTCCAGTCTTCTGAATGTTTTTTAAACCTTTTGTTTTTAATAGGCAGCATGCAATGTGGCGCCACGTGGCGTGTATGTTTGTGGAAATACCACCACCAGCTCTGGTCTGACTGTGACTCTTTCAAAAGACAGCTCCTCTGGAGATTTTGCTTTGGAAGCTGGTGCCCTGGTACTTGGTGACCAAGGTGAGACACCAAAGAGACTAATGATTCTGGGGCTTAAAAACATCCTTAAAACAATGGTCTTGCTGTGTAGGTCAGTTGCCTCAAGAGGTAATCCTATAGCCTCTGCCACCTAAGTGCTAGAAGTAGAGGCATATGCCACTACCTCTGGCTTAATTTCTTCAATTCAATGAATTTACTTTTAGTTTCAGAGTCATTTCAAACACAGCACTATCCTACCAGGAAATTAACAATGAGTGTCAAGTAATAACTGAAAAGAAAGTATTATCATTTTTATTTCTATTATATAATTGAAACGGATGTCATTCATTTTCAGAATCTTATGGCAAATATGTCAAAATTAAATAATCAGATAAAATGTGGATAGTTTCTATTCCCTTCTGTTAAAGTCGTCTTAACCGCTGAGCCATCTCTGCAGCCCCCTGTTAAAGTCTTCTAAAGTCCTCTTGCCAAGGTCTCTCTCTGCCTTGGCAAGGTTCCAGGGTCCAGGGTAGGATTTGGGTTGCTTGAACTGTTGGCTCAGGCAACCAAACATGATTGAAAGAAGAAACAGGGAGGGAGGCCAGGATTCCTTCTCTAGGTCTTGGGACTGGCTGCACTGTTGCTAAGGAGAAAAACTTAAACTTTTCTCCTAAAGCCAGGACTGTAAAAAGCAGCTTTTAGTCAAATTTGCAGGGTTGAAAAAGGGCTCTTTGGCCTAAGATTAGCTTCTGCATTGGAACAGTCTGCTGTGGAGGCCTCCACAGCTAACGTAAACTGCTTGTCGTAGGCTGACAGATTCTGAATCTGCTAACTTATTTGTAAATCGGCAAGAAAAAGAAAAGAGGAGAGAAAGTAAGCAAAGACCATTCATGTACACACTCTCAAGGGAAAGGGTGGATGAAGCTAAAAACTTTACCTTCAACTAATTCCCACAAGCTTACATATGAGATGATGTTGATTTTAGCTAGCAGCTCCTCAGCAGAAACTGTTGCAAGTTTAGGTTGCCACTTCCATAGTATCAGCCCATATGTATATATAGACAAAACAGACAGATAGACATGTACATATTCATACACACATTCAATGAACGATACAAGAGGAGCTCCATACATACATACAGTTGACATACACTCATGTAACATGTACAAAAAACGGAGAGATGGACATATTTACATGTAAATACAAATTTATATACATATTTACAACTCATGGATGAGACGGATTCCAGCAGACTTCTACCCCTGGGCTTCTGCTATCAGGGTTCTGCCTACTTTACTGTCATAGCCTTATATCTCTGAGACAAAGCTCTCAGAAAAGAAATTACCTCATAGACAAAGAGGCAATTCATCACAAGAACAGATGAATTCTAAAATACAATAGGTTACATGTTTTAAAACTAAATATTTCTTATGTGTGTATCCATTACATAAGTTCATAGTGACAAAGTTTGACAAAGCCTACAGGTTAACAGGGTCCAAAAGTTATAAGAATATATGTCTTTTCAAATAGGACTGACCTGACTACACATTTTCTGGCTATCTCTTAGTTTATAGTGAGTTCAGGCCAATAATTTTATCTGTCTTTCATTCTAAGAAACAAAGTAAATTTAAAATGACAGTATATAATGCCATAAGGTGACAAGGTATAAGGAGTTACAACAGAACAGTTTGTATATATTTTGACATTAAGGTTTGTATTTAGACATTGCTTGGTAGCCCCATTATAATTTAGGTTCACGTGAAGTTTAAACCAATGTGCCTGTATTTATGGTGTATACCAGGATTCATGAGTGAAGGCTATCCGAGTCTATAAATCTGCCTTAAGTCTGTCTCCTAGTGAGGCATCTGGAGTTCTACAAAGGTATTTATTGCAGCCATAAACTTTCTAAAATTATTTAAGAAGTTCTAAAACAATTTAACTTTTTTTTTTAAAGATTTATTTATTATGTATACAATGTCCTGTCTACATGTAGACCAGCATGCCAGCAGAGGGCACCAGATCTCATCATAGGTGGTTTTGAGCCACCATGTGGTTGCTGGGAATTGAACTCATGACCTGTAGAAGAGTATCCAGTGCTCTTAACCTCTGAGCCATCTCTCCAGCCCCACAATTTAACTTTTAAAATAGTTTGAATCAAATCAGGAATTCCGTAATCAAGAATTAATTCATCTGAACAGCAGCAGCACATCTTCAATAAGATCCTGTAGGAAGTTTGTTCAATCAGAGTGGGTAAATATGCAGAAAGTGATGGTTCACACCATGCCAGATTTTAGAGAGATGCAGTAATGCACAAATGACAGGGTTGTCAGAGGTTGGAAGCAGTTCTGGGGTGCTTCATGCTACAGACCATGCAAAATACCTTCCAAAAGGCCACCTGCCTAATGAGCTCTTTTAACAGAATGGCTCCTGATACCCTCTTCCTTCATAACTTCTGTCACATTTGTGATCATTTGTTTTGAAGTTTTATGGTAAGTTCCTTATGGAGTCAGATTGGACTATTCCTGTGGACGACCTCGTTCCCGTTGCCTATTATGTATGTGTGTACCTTGCTGAGTGAGTACTTGTTGAGAGCATTACCGTTACTTAGCATAAAATAGTTCTAGTTGCCTTGAAACAGGAGAGAAGATGGATGCCATCTTTTGCTCTAGAAGGCTTGCCCCATGGGTTTAGAGCTGTGACTTTAAATGGTTTACTGTAGTTAACTTCACCTCAGCCCTCTTCTGTGGCGGAATCTGTTCTCCTTAGCTGGCTACCTTTTCTTTCCATAGCGATTATCATGATGTTTTCAATGGTGTGCTTCTTGTGGGCCAGATATAGTGTAAGCTTTCCAAGGGCAAGGAAATTTTATCTTTTTTGGTGCTGTTCTGCATGTATAGAACATAGCACTGGTGTACAAACTATCAGCAAATATCCACTAAAACAGACGCTCACCTGGTGTTCACTGGAAGGAGCGGTGCTTTTGCTGAGCTAGCAGGTGAAGGGAATAATGCAGGTGAGGATATTAACTGTCAGACTGCCAGACTGTATTCATTAGAAGTTGGAGGTGGTAGAGTTTTAGCTATACAAACAGCTAATGGAATTTAAGGTGTAAAATAATAAGTCAGTGCCATGGCTCACGTATATTTAAAAAAACTAAACGTTATGAGACTAAACAGCACTATTAAGATGGATAGAAGGGATTTTACAACAGAAACAAAATGTAAAGCTTTAAAAAATAGTATTTTCTTCAGCATCTGTTGAAATAGCCAGAAAAAGTTTAAATACTAAATTTTGTGACTTAACATTTCTATTAAAACAGGCAAGAGAGTTGAGGATTGTTACAATTGTTTCAAGTTTGCGCTTTATAACCATGGGTCAGGGATGGCTTTAGCACTTAAGAACATTTGCTGCTCTTTCAGATGACCCAGGTTCAGTTCACAGCATGCACATGAAAACCTAAACTGCAGGTCCAGGAGGTCTGAGGCCCTCTTTTGGCTTCTGCAGGTACCAGACCAAAAAAAAAAAGACAGTAGTGCAGAAACAACAGGGCAGTAAAAGTTCTCCGAGAAAAACTGAAATGCAAGCAACAAATGAAAATTCCCTATGAAATGTTTAATAAGAACATGAATTTAATGAAACAAAATGGGAAAAGGATACTAGATAAAAAATTGTTGATCACCAGGCGGTAGTGGCGCCCACCTTTAATCCCAGCACTTGGGAGGCAGAGGCAGACAGATCTCTTGAGTTCAAGGCCAGCCTGGTCTATAGATGTAGTTCCAGGACATCCAGGGCTACAGAGAGACCCTGTCTCAAAGAATAAACAACAACAAAACCAAACACAATTGGTCAGTTTACAAAACTGACCCTGCCAAATGAGAGGGTAGATATAAAGGAAAGGCTTGCAGTAGCTTCAGAGAGCACAAAAGTGAGAGCAAAGTCCTAAGTGATCTTTGGGCAGTCGTAGAGATAACAAAAAAGGAAACACAACATGCAGGGTAATTGGTTTCATGATGTAGGGACTTAGAAGTAGTGCCACAAAAGTACATCTATAGATCTTGACGTGTAGACAAGCTATTGAGCAGTTATTTCTTTTGTGTGCCTAGCTGGCAGGGATTGCGTGGCCATAGAGTCCAGGTGGGTTCAGCCACAGCAAAGCCCCCCACAGAATCCCCTAACTGGTGTGGAGAAGTGGGATCCCCAGTAGCTTGTGCTTTTAGGAGTAACAGTCCTGGTACTCAAAAAGCCTTCAGTGGTAGCACTGTGAGTTCCTGCATGTGCCATCAATACTTCCTGTTATTGAGTTACTGAGCCACGTTTGAGTCTTCTGACTGTGGAGCCGTGTTCTTCCACCCCGATCATGCTACCTACCGTCTGCCCAAAGATACAGCTCAAAGAGCATCTTTTCTTGAGCTCTTTCATTCCCTTATTTTTGAAAGCTACTATATAATCCTGCATATTATTTTTTTTTTTCAGGACAGGGTTTCTTTGTGTAGGGCCAGTTGTCCTAGAAGCCCCTCTGTAGTACAAGCTGGCCTTGAACTCTGAGATCCACCTGCTTCTTCTTCCTGAGCACTGGGACTAAAGGTGTGCATCACCACTGCCCAGCAATCCTGCGTATTGTAAGTGGTTTGGGAAGTACATTTCTTGGATGTTTGTACCTTACCTAAGTGGTTAAGTCTTGATGTATTTTAAGACTTGCATATCTTCATTTATGGAGCTACCACATAGTGTGTTACCCACAGAAAGTAGTGAATAAATAATGCCACAAGGCTTAGTAATAAAACAGATGTATCATTTCCTATAAAAAAAAACAAATGGCAGTTCTCATTGACATTTGATAATTTCAAATTGTAGAAACAAATGGAAATAATGATTGTATAGAACTTCTGCTTTATAGATTTGGAACCTGACCAGAGAAAGACGTTTTTGTCTATTTTTCTACTGTGCTTGTAGGCATTTGTGGGATAGATGAATTTGATAAAATGGGGAACCAGCATCAAGCCTTGTTAGAAGCCATGGAACAGCAGAGTATTAGCCTTGCTAAGGCTGGTGTGGTTTGCAGCCTCCCTGCAAGAACTTCCATTATTGCTGCTGCAAATCCAGTTGGAGGACACTACAATAAAGCCAAAACAGTTTCTGAGAATTTAAAGTAAGTTTCTTCAAATCTGTATTCTGTGAGTCAGTAAGGAAAAGATAGTTGAGTGTCTGAATGGCTAGCTCACAGAAGTTACTGGTCTCCAGTGTATGTACAGAAATGTGCTTAGATCTGGGAAAAACAGTTCCAGTGCCAGCATGTAGCTTAGTGGCTTTGGTGTATGAGAAAGACCACATCCACAGCTACCAGGCGGAGAGCACATACAGCAGCTGCCCTGCATGTGCTGAAGAGCTGGAACACACAGCTATACTAAACGCTCATTTGTTTAACCTAAAGCTGGGTTTTAGAAGTTCTGCATGGAAGAACTGGTAAACAGGTAAACAGTTCTTCAGGTTTTCTGTTTTAATTCCAAACATTGCTTCTTCTTTCTCTCCCGCTCCTAGGATGGGGAGTGCCCTGCTGTCCAGATTCGATTTGGTCTTTATCTTGTTAGATACGCCGAATGAGCAGCATGACCACTTACTCTCTGAACATGTGATTGCAATGAGGGCTGGGAAGCAGAGAGCAGTTAGCAGTGCCACAGTAGCTCGTGCGCCCAGTCAGGATTCCAACACTTCTGTACTTGAAGTAGTTTCTGAGAAACCGCTATCAGAAAGGCTAAAGGTATACATGTTCCGTAATCATTTGAGTTTCATCTACTTAATGTGCGAGTTCAGTGTGTGATGGGGCTGTAAGTATGTCATAGTGGTATAATGAGCTTAGCATGTACAGGGCTCTGGATTTAAACCTCAGCCCCCTCCCAATAGAATTTGCCTTCCTCCCCATCCCTAGATATTTACATGGTACTTTGGAATCATCTAAGGCAACAGATTTCAGCCTGTGGGCCACAGCTCCTTTGGGGGTCGCCTATCAGGTATCCTGCATATCAGATATTTACATTACAATTTCATAACATTAGCAAAATTACAGTTATGAAGTAGCATAAAAATAAATTTATGGTTGGGGTGGGTCACAACAACATAAGGAACTGTATTAAAGGGTCACAGCATTAAGAGAGTTAAGAACTGTTGATCTAAGGTGATTGGAACTATAACCATAGTATTTAGTTTATTTGGAGATGCTTTGGAACTTTTTTACTTACTTAAACAAGCTAGTATTTGTTATCCATTCTTTTTCAACATCTCTAGGTGGCTCCTGGAGAAAAGACAGATCCGATTCCACACCAGCTTTTGAGGAAGTATATCGGTTATGCACGGCAGTATGTCCACCCAAGGTTATCCACAGAAGCTGCTCAGGTGCTTCAGGACTTCTACCTGGAGCTTCGCAAGCAGAGCCAGCGCACAGGCAGCTCACCCATCACCACCCGGCAACTGGAGTCTTTGATCCGTCTGGCAGAGGTTTGCATTCCCTACAGTCATGCTGTTGTGGCTGGAGGGGGAGAGGAGCTTAGCCTGATGACACAAGCCTGTACGCTCAGGCACTCAGGGTGCTGAGGCAGGAAGATTGCAAACTGAGGGCTTGCCTTGACTTCAGAGTGACAGGCCAAGGCCAGACTAGGTACTTTGTATGAGGCCTGTCTCAAAGTAAAAAGCAACAAAGAGCTTCAGTGTTCTTGAGTGCTTGCTCAGCGTGTGCAAAGCCCTAGGTTCAGTCTCCAGTACTGTAAGAGAGGGTATGTGGGTGCGTGTGCATTTGTATGTGTTACACTGTGATTTCTCCTTTAATCAGTTTTACTGTCTTCTCGCAGACATTAAAAATGGGTGAATAAAGGTTTTTGGAGGATTTAGTCACTTTTGTAATATATTAAAGGTACAGATTTTTTTTCTAGGCATAGGACCAGTTGTGCCAAGCAATAATTTTTTAATGACACTGTACTTTACTGAAGTGTCTGAAAAGTGGTTCTGTTACCTAGCATCCTTGGCATGTGGGAATATGGACTATGTGGAGTGTCTTGTCTGTGACTTGATTCCATGACAGGCAGGTCTGTAGGCGGAGGCAGCCTTTCTCAGAAAGTACTGTTGGTCACACCAAGTACTGCTGTAGTTAAAGTTAGCTCTGCTGGATGTTAAGGTTCTTTTGATTCTAAAATGATTGATTCCTGTTACTTTACCTCAAATAGTCTGATTTCCTGAAAGTAACAGGCAAGGAAAAAACACATTTCATAACCAAATCTCCTGATTGAACTCTCAGAAAACATTAGTAGGTAAAAGTCAATTTCAGCTGTATACTTTTTTGATTTTTAAAACCTTTTTCTCTTCTTTGAGAATTGCATGCACACAAACAGTGAATTTTAATCATGTTCACTCCCCAGCCCTCCTTACGCAGTGACTAAGCTTAAATACACGCACTGGCACACATGGGGAAAGTATTTACCTTTTATCTTAAAACTGTTTTTTTCTTTTGTAGGCCCGGGCAAGGTTAGAATTGAGAGAGGAAGCGACTAAAGAAGATGCTGAAGATATCGTTGAAATTATGAAACATAGGTAAGATTGGGGGCCAGTGTGTCCATGTGTGGTCATTGGAGGACAACTTCTGGAAGTCAGGTCTTTCTTCTGCGTGGGTCCCAGGGATGGAACTAGTATCAAACTTGGCAATTGCCTTTACCTGCTAGTCAACTTCCTGATCCCTTAATTTTTGTAGGATTCTGGTTTTTTTTTCCTTTCTCTTTTTCTTTCTCCCTCCCCAATTTTCACTCCCTCCTCCCCTTCCCCTTGTCCTTTCTCCCTATCTCCTTTCTTCTTTCCTTTCTTCCTTTTGGTGTTTTTAGTGGTATTTTTATTTCTTCAAAGGTAAATTGTATAGATACTGAGTTTGTTTCATGTCAGAATCAGGGTGCTTTGCCAGTTCCTCTCTGACCCTGAATAATAGTTCCATATAGTTGAAGAACAAGAGTTCTACAGTCCAACTTGAGGCTGCCATGGCAAGTTACATCACAGAGGCCACAAGGTGGCTCAGTGCAGTAAAAGTACTAGGCATTCAAATCGGATGATTTGATTCCTGGAAACAATATAAATGTGGAAGGAACCAACTCCACAAGTTGCCCTCTGACTTCCACACTTGTGTGTGTGGCATGTGTACACACAATAATCGTGTGCCAGTGCTAGTGTAGAACATGTTAGTGGACACTGTCATCTGTGTTAGATTTGTCCATATTAAGATCCTTTCTCTGACTCATACCATAAGCTGAAGTACAAGGTTGTTTTAGGGCCCAGCACTCGATGCTGTCAGGAGCATGGAGCTGATGATCATTCTTTCCTTTTCCCAGTCGGAGACTTCATCTCATCTTGCTTATGATGGTTCTGGCCCACCTCTGGCTCCCTCCCTCTGCTAATGGGTAGAAGGGCTCTCTGCTGTCCCCTAAGGCTTGAGCAGTGATCTGCAGCTTGTTTCTTGCTTCTATAGGCAGTCTGTGGAAGGAGAACGTCTCTAATTCAGTGTGTCATCACAAGGGGAGAGAATAGTTTGATTCTCAGTGGTTATGATTACCTAGCATTATCAGAGATGGGAGCTGGCTAAACACATCAGGTTCAGATCTGTTTGACTTACCATACTTTCCTAGGCTATGAGAACAAGGACCTCATCTCACTTACCAGTGCTTTTCCAGGGCCCAGAATAATGCCTGGCACATGGTATTAAATGTCTTTCATTAATTCTAATTTACACTCTAAAAAGTTTGCCCTTTCCAGTCCCCACCGCTTCTGTTTCGTTGAAAGCACCATTAATGTGGTGTTACACCTGTAAAATTACCCTCCTGAGAGGGAAGCCTGAGCAAGCAAAATCTCACCCAACATAGTTCATCTGCGTTAGCATGGTACATACTTGGCACATTTTTTGAAAAGTAAATGTTTTTATGCAGTAAGCAGTTTATGTGAGTATTCTTACAAACTTGAAAATATTGTAGGAAGAAGAATAGTGCCACCTGCTGAGATTAGGTTGCTGTGTCCTCCTCCACATCAGGCAAGTAGGTCATATGACTCAAATACCTGTTTTTCAAATGGAAGCAAGGTAGCATGGATTAAAATCCCAGGTGTCACTCATTGAAAGTGTAACATTTGGAAGTCATTCATCCTTACTTGCCAAAGCTGTCTTCATCTGTAACAGGGAATAATTATAATTCCCCAGGCATGAGGTTGCTGGGAGGTTGCCTGCGGTAAGGAAGTGTAATTACTCTCTGTCAGTAACTCAAAGCATTTCTGGCAATAAAGGACATTAATTTATTTCACAATGCAGGTGGATTAAGCCTGAAGGCAGCAAGCAGTGCACTGCATCAGGAAATGGGTAGACCTCACTGTTCTGCTGTGTGCTCCTCTTACTTTGTGCACAGTTCTGTCTGCACAGTTTCTTATCTACTCAAGGGACAGATAGTACCTATCAAGATCATTCCCAAGGACTCCTTAAGAACAGTGATTACATTTGTTTTG
Organism: Pachyuromys duprasi; assembly: GCA_028658305.1. Classification (NCBI taxonomy): domain Eukaryota; kingdom Metazoa; phylum Chordata; class Mammalia; order Rodentia; family Muridae; genus Pachyuromys; species Pachyuromys duprasi. The sequence continues at coordinate 3,860,193 of CM053748.1, read as the reverse complement.
TTTACTACCCTGCTCTTTCTAACTGGTCACCAATACATATTTGATAATTCCTGAGTAAAAGAATTGGGATTGTATGTCCCATTGTACAGGCGGGAATCAGCAATAGAGCTGGATTACAGGTGGTTAATTCCATCTGTGATGGGTGTTTGCAGACTCCAGTCCAAACTTTCAAATGCTTATTTCCCTTTGTTGGTGATTCTGTAAAAATAAGACAGAAGGGAAGTAGGGTTAGTGTCTAACGGTCACCACTGTCCGTCAGCACAAACTGAGTTTATTCCTAGAGTATTTATTTCTAAGATTTTTAAGTTGGTATGGGTGTTTTTCCTGTGCATATCTCTGTGCACCACATGCACAGTAACCTCAAGAGGGCAGAGTAGAGAATGGAATCCTATTGTTGAATATTAATATTTACTATTGATTTATCTTTTAATTAATGAGCAGTTATTCCTAAACCAGCTGTATACCCAATCACCACACAGAGACTAAGATTTATTTAATTAACCTAGAGCACAATGCTGGGCAATAGTTACTCCATCCTAAACCTCCACGCCCCCATAGTTTCTTTCCATTCCAATATTCCATGTTATACTTGCTTTTAGTTATATCTTAGGTCTGGATCATCTCTCCCTGTGGTTCCAAGTCCTGTCCTGCCGATATCAGCTCTCCGACTCCTCCTGCTTACTTTATTCTCCTCCCCTCCGGACCAGGATGTCCCATGCTATTCTCTCCATTACTCAGCATTGGCTGGTTGTTTTATTGACAATACAGAGAACAAATGGTGGCATGTTTGCACAAACTTTAAGCAGATGATGCATCACAATGTAGTGTCTGGATTGAAACCAGATAGTGGGGGAGATAAATCAGCATTTGAATGAACAAGGGTAAGGTGTATACATTTCACAAGAACATTATGCCAACAGAATCCCATGGAATTACAGTACTTATAAGCTGCTATGTGGGTGCTTTAAAATCCCACTCCCCTGCAAGAGCAGGCCCTTCAGAGTAGTTTGAAACATCTTTGTGGATACTGTGGTAGGAAATAACACACCTTTACCTTTAGTTTTATAAATCAGAAAGAATGATTTTGGTGTTTGTTTATTTATACAGCATTTTGTCTGCATATATGCCTGCACGCCAGAAGGGGACACCAGATCTCATTATAGATGGTTGTGCGCCACTATGTGGTTGCTGGGAATTGAACTCAGGACCCTTGGGAGAACAGCCAGTGTTCTTAATCTCTGAGCCATCTCTCCAGCCCTGACTTTAGTGTTTATAATACTGGTTTTCAACTGTACATTTTTACATTTCATGTTTACAATTTTGTTTTGGTATTTTGAGATAGGCTGTCCCTCCATAGCCCTAACCAGCCTTGGTATGTGTTAGAGTATTTCAGGCTGTCTTTAAACTCAAGGAAGATCTTATACCTTAGCTTCTGAGGGCTGGGATTGCAGGCATATACTGCCACACCTAGATACAAATTTTGTTGTTTTTAAACAGTAATTGTATTCAAAATATTTTTCTGTCAATCTATACCATAATGAGTTTCAGAGTAGCTAAATAAGTCTCACAGCCACTCCCAAACATCTGTTATGACTTGGAAGCCCAGCCTAAAAATTTCTGTAGCCATACCACATGAAATAATCCTTTCTTCTCCATCTTTAAGCATGCTAGGAACTTACTCAGATGAATTTGGGAACCTGGACTTTGAACGATCCCAGCATGGCTCTGGAATGAGCAACCGGTCAACAGCAAAAAGATTCATATCTGCTCTCAACAGCATTGCTGAAAGAACTTACAATAATATATTTCAATTTCATCAACTTCGTCAGATTGCCAAAGAACTAAACATTCAGGTATGATAACCTAAATACTTAACAAGTCATATTTTGTATCAGAGGGTTTTATTAATAGAACAAAACCACTTATTTTGGTTTGTTTGTTTTTCTATCTGGTTTCTCTGTGCAGCCCTGGCTGTCCTGGAATTTTGCAGACCAGGCTGGCCTTGAACTCAGAGATCCACCTGCCTCTCCCTCTCCCTCTTGAGTGCCAGGACTAAAGGGTGAGCACAACCATGCCCGTGAACAAAATCACTTCATAATTTTAAGATTCTTTGTTTCTTCTAAAAGGTGTTGGCACCAAAGTAGGGGGAATTTTTTTTTTAAGCAACTCTTGGGCTCTAACTATCCTGGACTGTCCTGTGGCTAGTCAAGATGACTTTGATTTCTCATTTATTGAATAGATGTAATCCCACCTGCTGCTCCTACTTTGGAGTTCTAGTGGAAACCATTGTAATTGAACTTTAAACATGAGAAGTAGTTTAGATGTAAGACTGTGCAACTTCAAAAGCTAGTCTAAGTTGGGTTTTTAGTTAAGACAAAGGATTCTTTGTTTATTGGAGTGCTGTAGGAAGCACATGCTATTTTACTAGGCCGGGGAACTTGTTAGGTATATGTCTGTTTAAGAGATTGATGTAAAAGGCATATTTGACATATTACTGACTGACTCTTACTGCTTGCTTTTAGGTTGCCGATTTTGAAAACTTCATTGGATCATTGAATGACCAGGGTTACCTCTTGAAAAAAGGACCAAAGATTTACCAGCTTCAAACTACGTGAAAGACTTTACCAAGTCAGGGCCTCCTGTGGTTTAAAATAGTTTAAAATCATCTTAACTACAACAACTGAAAATAAAAGTTCTGAAAAATGATACAACTTCTGTAACAGAAAAAAATATACTTATAATTTATCCAGAAGACTAAAAATAGTTTCCATTATTTTATCTAAATAATAAACAATGTTTATACTTTTTGACTTGTCATTTTTATTAGTGTTTCTTAAGTTTTATATCTCAGATGTCTAGCAGGCATTCAGATAATACATAAATAAATGACTGTGTGTTCTGGTGAAACTTTATTTCAAACATTAAAGTTTGAATTTCATAAAATCTTTTTTTTTTTTTAAGATTTATTTAGACGGTTTCTACAATCAAGGACCATGTGTGGATGTGGCCTGGAACTCCCGCACAGATGGGACCCATGCTCGGTGTAGGGCTGAAGACCCTATTCAGGGAAACAGGGACTGTTTCAGTCATGATCTTGATGGCTGACTCTTTGACCCTCCCCCATACAAGCCGGGGAGTGACAGACTGGCTAGATCCCAGGGGAGGACATTGCAGCCAGCCCTGAGGAGACAGGATAAGCTGGGGTTGGATGGAAGGGAAGGAGGTCCTCCCCTGTTGGT